>JANDKE010000482.1:0-24586 GCA_027627275.1 Coprinellus aureogranulatus
CACGGAGCGAAAGAGAATCGCCGAGAAGATTATGAAGGCGAAAAAAAGAACGCTGATCAAATGGAGAGACGAGAAAGGCCTTCACGAGAGGAGTAGCTGTCGACATCGCTAAAGGATGATGCCCTACAGTACGAGAGAAGCAGAACCTGGCTGCTCCAGCAAAAAGTGATGAGGAGGTTCGAAGGCTAGCTTCCCTAAGTATGTTATACGATGCGGGACTCGGTTCATGGGAAAGAACGTATCTCGCTATATCTGCCTTGGAACCCGGACAAAGACAGCTTCCTTCAGCTTCTCGCCCGCAGCGATTGATGGTTTTGTGACAGTCTCTATCTTGCTTGATGCAGGACACTTATCTTCTAATTGTACCTGCTCGGCGAATGGCGAAGGTTAAATAGGAGAGAGATCCCCGTGAAATGACCATAGCTTCTGAGTCCCAGGCTCCAACTGCCTCCCATAACGTGGACGCTGGTCACAGAAGCAGCATCCATGCATCCATTTTGCTTTGAACCGAGCCTTGGCCGCTCCGATGCAAGGTTCAGGGATGACCCGTTCACAGGAGCGCGAACTAAGTTGAGACCCGCAGGTACGGCCCTGGTGTTTGGCCCAATCTTCTATGCCGATGTCGTATACGTATAACCCTGTATGCCGTTCCTGTGCCTTCTGAGATTCAGATCAACGAGAGCGACGGACACGGTACGAGGAAGGAAGCTGACAACCATCCATCCTTGTATGCAAATAAATCATTTCGATTCGTTATGCTTTGCGAAGCTGCGTAATGTTATCTTGGCTAAATAAGCTCCTTGAGCGATTAGCAAACTCCTCAGAAATGATAGTATGGATTGAGCTCACCTAGACCTGTTCAACCTTTCCTTGCCCAGAATCAAGACCCATGAGTCCAGGTATTCAATGGCCCCACATTTGCACATATCCCTTCCCATGTCTCAAGTCCATACTCTTAGATGCCTCGGGAGTCAGGCTCGACTATCCATGAAAGGTACGACGGTTCCTATGAACGGGCCGTTTGAAACGCTGGACGTTACCCGCTGTCCACCGCAGTTCATACGAGCGTCTCCAAAAGAGCTTTTAAAATTGAGCCTGGTAGAGATTGTCATCGAGTTCAAACGCGAGGATACTTAGGTTGGTGATGAAGGTAAGATCAGGAGTAGAGAGGTTGAACGCGTCGCGTTTGTTTGTTTGTTTGTTTGCTTGACCTGGAAGATTATCTTTAGATCCAAATAAAGTAGTACACAAACAAATCGGCAGTTGCCGCAGGCGCAGCTGGCCCGGCTTTCATTTTGGCTTTCATTCGACTTTCTTCCTGCTCTCACCACTGACAGTCTACGGCACTTTAAAGGGCACGTTTCCACCTCAAGTGACCGCGTTACAGGTACCATGGAAGGCTCTCTGCTTGGAATGTCTTGAGGCGTACATTCTTGCCGTCGGTGTCCCCACTTCGAGAATTCCAACTCCAATTTCTCGCCGTAACTGAACTATAAACGGCATTGGACAGGCTGGAATGGAAGGTTCTGTGGAAGTAATTTCTGGAGGCCGCGCCATTGTTGTACTCGCTTTTGTTCGATGTGAACCAGGCCAGGGAGTGCAAGGTGGCCTACCATTCACGAATCACTGGCTATCTAGTGACAAACAGACAGTGCTGCTTGGGGTCAAATTTCTCGCGTCTCTCTGTAGTTGCGTCTTTCAGCCTCGCACATAAGCGAACAGACGCTGGAGGGTTTGGTAACACCTTCGACAGCCACAATTTCTTGTTCTGTCCTCGTGCCTTGGCCCCAGGTGAATTCGCTTCAAGCAGCCTCTCCCGGAAGTGATGAATGGTGTCAGGGAACTCGGCCTTCAGTATTCACCGGAGTCGAGGCCGTCACGTTGCAGGCCACGAACTTGCTTAAAAGCCCATCTTCGAGCGACCTTACAACCCCAGCTCTTCAAGCTCTACCTCTTGAAGACAACCACTCCCCTACTCATCATCCTCTACCACAATGTCGCCCAACTTTACCGAGGACGCCTGGCTTCGTTGCGACACTCCCTGCGAGCCCGTCGAGGCTTACAGCGACCGAGTCGAAACGAAGATCTGGTTCAAGAGCAAGCCCGTCGACAAAGACTTCTGCTACCGCGTTACCCAGCTCCAGCTCTGCACCGACTCCAAGGATCAAGGCTACGCCAACGAGAAGCAAGGCGGAAGCTGGACCTGGTTCGAGTTAGTCATCTTGGCCAATGAGAATTCCGACGAACCCAAGAAGTCGAAGGAGGGCGATGAGCTTGTTTGGCGCAGCCACAGCAACCGCTTGGCCAATGACGTGAACCCCACCAGACACTTTGGCGCTGTGTTCGACCGTCGCTCTGATCTGCTTGCTAACTTCGAGGTAAACTCCAAAGCTCGTCCCAATTGCGCTTTTTGTTGATTTGCTTAGGTCGGCGACGTTCTTGCCGTTCGAGTATGCGCTCGCTTCCCTGGATGGGTTAACTTCGCATCCCGTGGCTACATCGTCGCTCGTGTGATCAACGAAGGTATGGTCGTTCTCTGCAGCTGGTAATTTATGTCACTGATCAGTATTTCAGATTTATTCACTCCTCACCGCTGGACGTTGGCTTCCGAAATCGTCCCCAAGTTCTCTGAGGATGTTGAGGATGGGTCCTACAGCTTTATGTCCACCACTGCTTGCAACGTCAAGTCCGATGGCAACGATCTGGTCTCCAACATGTGGTTCACGACTCCCGTAAGCAGCTCTTCTGTCCTCGTGCTTCAAACCCTCACATGCTCCATAGGCTCTCGACAAGGATACCATCGACAGGTTCGAAGCTATCCAACTCTTCACCTACTCCCGTCTGCAGAAGAATCAGACGGAACGCGTTCTCGAAGGCGACAGCTTCAGCTGGTTCGATCTCGTCATCCTCGACTCTCCCAAGGATACGGTCCCACGCGTCGAGAACGGTGTCAGCTTGGTCTGGAAGAGCCACCACAACGATTCCTCGGTTATCATGCCGTTCGGTATCCAAGGTCGCTTGTACGACGTCGAGGATGAAGAAGTCCCCGAGTTCCAGCGTCTCGCCATTGCGATGAAAGGTGCTTTGAAGGTACGGTTGACTATAGTTCGTGCGGGGATCCCAAGCTGACTATGACGTTCTCAGGCCGGAAATGCTATCGGCGTCCGTGTCAACGCACAGTACCCTGGCTGGGAGAACTACGCGAGGTTTGGCCAGCTCGTCGTCCGTATCAGCAACGCAGGTGGGTCCACAGGGTGAATCGTACTCTATACTCTGTTGGCTGACTGTCTCTCTTACCCAGTGCCCAAGGCCGTTCCTACTGTCATCCCAGATGTCACCGACACTGACGAGGGTCTCGCTGAAGTTCGCCAGGCCATGACCGAATTTTACAGCGAGTTGGGATATACCTCCGCGACCTTGGCTACGCTCTCGAACGAGGCGCGAGCTGATATGATTTTCGCTCCTCCTCCTTCGTATGAAGAGAGCCGTCCGCTTCGCCTCTTGTCTTGCGGTTCGTCCATCCACGCACTCTCCTTGCACCCGGTACTTAATATTCTCTTTCTTGTGGACAGACGGTGGAGGAGTCCGTGGGGTCTCTCCCTTGCGCATCCTCAAGAAGATCATGCAGAGGGTTGCCGAGTTAGAAGGCAAGCCCAATATCAAGCCTTGCGAGTACTTCGACATGATGGTCGGTACCAGCACTGGGGGGTACGCTCACGTTTCGACTATCATCTGTCTGAGCTGTCTAACGTATCTCGTAGTCTTATCGCCCTGATGCTCGGAAGACTCCAGATGACCATCGACGAGTGCGAGAAGAAGTACGACGAGATCTCTCAGAAGGTCTTCGGCAGCAAGGCCGGTTGGGTCATCAGGGACGAAAGCACTGCTTTCGCTACTGGCAGTTACCTCTACGACCCGAAGAACTTGGAGGACGCTATTAAGAAGGTCGTCGGCGACAAGTTGGGCGATCCCTTGGCTCCTATGTTGGAGGAGAACCCCAAGTGCAAAGTGTGGGTTGTTTCCGCTCTCCATTACGAGGGTGCATTACTGAGCTTGCTGCAGGCTCGTCATGTCTGCTCTGGCCAGCAAGGTCGAAGACGCCAACACTGCGGTTCACTTGCGTAATTACAAGACCGACGAATCTGTACCTTCTGAAGCTCTCGGATGGCAGATCTGGGAAGCCGCTAGGGCTACCTCTGCCGCTCCCGTTTACTTCCCTAGGTTTGAGAAGGGTGGTCTCGAGTTCGTTGACGGAGGTCTTGGTTGGAACAACCCGTCCTATGAGTACGTTTTCATACCCTTTGTATGCCACATGCTCTCCCTCTGACCGAGCTCTGTAGACTCATCGCCGAGCTCCCGGCTATCTACGGCAAGCACTTCACCATTGGCTGCCTTGTCAGCTTGGGCACTGGTATCCCGCCTGAGATCAAGCTCGGTACCGGATTGACCTCCGTCAGAGACTTCATCGCCATCGCCACCAACAGCGAGGTCCCCCACAACCAGCTCAAGCGCTCCGCGACTCTCTTCCCCCTCGTCAACGAGCCCAAGTACTGGAGGTTCAACATGAGCAAGAAGATGAGCGATGAAGACTGGGTAGAGAAGATCGTGAATGGGTGGTTCGGGAAGTACACTGAGAAGTTGACGTATAAGGATATTATGGTGAAGATGGATGATTGGACGGCGATTGAGATGATCAGGCAGCTGACGGATAAGTGGTTGGAGCATGCGGATGTTATCAAGACGATCGACAGCTGTGCTGCGAGGATTGCGATGAAGGATGGCAAGACCTTCTAGAGGTAGATACCATTCGTTTTCTTTTCTGGGGTTGTCGTGGTCACTTGTCTCCGACCGTCTTAATACCTTCTCTCTATCTGGGACTCTGTAACGTGTAACATGCGCAGCCTAACTTGTACTATAGACTAACAAACGAATTCATCGATTACCGCAGCTGCATTCATACTGTGTTCTTCGAACCCGACTCAAGGTTCGCGAATCTATGTTCTGGACCTGGAAAAACCACTCTCGGAAACACTCATCTGCACACCTCTTGTTATATGATATTCCAAAGCGTCGCTGTACTCTCTCCTCTGACAAAAGTCGTTCTACGGAATAACGAAGCGTTTAAGCGCCCAGGATCATAAGCCCCTATCCCCATCGGCAAACGCCGAATACCATCGAACGCGGCGCGACCTCTATTTACGTCTTTCTCCGTAACCACCACCTCCTCGTACTCTTCCACTTCTTAGCCTCTATAAACGTTCTCAGGCTTGTGGAAGATAGTGACTCTCTGTTGAGGAGACTCCTGGGCGACTTAGGAACGTGATTAGGGGGTAGCTTGCGCGTTGGGCCTTTCGGATTCCCGGACAATGAGTTGCTAGCGATCAAGGCTATCCACGGAGGTCTGGCTGGCCCTCTTCGCCTCAGTGTAAGGGTCTACAAAGCTATATCAAACAGGACTCCCCGCCATCGACGCCAATAGTGGCGCTCAGGCCATCGTTTCGATCGTCCATGGTCGGCCACCCTGCCAGCCTCCAGGGTAGGAACATCTTTATAACGCAACCCCTTGGCCACCGCCAGCCCAACATATAATCTCGCCTGTCTGAATAGCGCTACATCGACCCTCCTCCGTACTGCGTCGTCATGTCATCCCCGAGGGTCGCTATTATCATCTACTCTATGTATGGTCACGTCGCCAAGAGTCAGTCTCCCCAGCCATTCGATCCCTCAGACCCACGCGCTGATATACCAACAGTGGCTGAAGAGGAGAAAGCTGGGATCGAAGAAGCAGGCGGGAGTGCTGTTATCCTGCAGTAAGTTCTAATCGAGTTTTCGGGTGACGTGACTTATGGGCTCCATCGCTCAGGGTCCCGGAGACTCTGCCTGCAGACGTGCTGGCGAAGATGAACGCCCCAGCCAAGCCCGCCTACCCAATTGCCACTGTCGGAACGCTCGAGGAGTACAACGCATTCTTGTTCGGAATCCCTACTCGTTACGGCAACTTTCCTGCGCAGTGGAAGGCGCGCCGCTCCCATTCAGTTTCTTTTCGCCATCTCATGCCTTCTGTTATTTAGGCCTTCTGGGACGCCACAGGTGGACTCTGGCAAGGGGGGAAGCTCGCCGGTAAGTATGCCGGGATCTTCATGTCCACTGCGAGTCTCGGAGGCGGACAGGAAACGACAGCTCTCAACAGCATGTCTACCCTCGTCCACCACGGCATCATCTTTGTACCTTTCGGCTACTCCCATGCCTTTGACCTACAGGCCAACATCAGCGAAGTCCACGGTGGTACGTTCCCTTGCCGCATTTATTTCCTTGCATTTATGACTGATCGCTTTGAAAAGGATCTGCATGGGGAGCAGGTACTTTGGCAGGGCCAAGGGGTCTTCGCCAGCCCTCGGACCTGGAGTTGAAGTGCGCGAAGAGTCAAGGTGCTGCTTTCTGGAATACTGTTAGCAAGGTCAAATTCAGCACAGCCTGAGCAGCCCTCTAGCATCCTGCGCTTTCTATTCTTTGTACTCCACCACAGCATAGAACCAATTTCACGTACCCACGACGCCGCCTCTCTTTCCTTCAGTGCTTGCAATACCCTGCTCGTGAAACTTGAATCAAGTGGTGCCTACTTCCTACCCTGCTCAAAGCCCAAGCATAATGGATGCAGGGGACATCCCCAATGCGCGAGCAAAGAAACGGAACTCGTTGGTGACTCTAGCACGGTGCTCCGTGACCTGTCAGGCAATAGAGCAAAGGCTCACGGAGGGTGGGGACCGGACCTGTTTTCTGGGCCGGTGCAAGATTCGGCCTCGTCCCAGAGTGTTCTTAGGCCGCTCAATTGAATCCTACCCTCTACGCCTCCTCGTTTGTCAAATCTGTGAGTCCCATCGGTCACTCTGCTGTGGCAGTTGAATTGACCATATGTTGTAGTGTTTGAACGTTGGGTACCGTTCCTCCCATGCACCTGCACGGCTTAAGCTCGACTTTCTCCGCCGCTGTACCATTGAGGCCCGTACAGCCTAGTTTACTTATCTTGGTACGCACCCCTAGTACGCACCCCTGGGGTTAAGTACTTACAGGTTTTGTGGCGTAATAGCTCATCAAGATCATGTTGGGTCACCATGGCAGGGAGTCCTCGTGGTTCAAGGAAAGGCGCTTATGGGTTGATAACGTTCGCTCTTCGTCCGCGTGTCGGAAACGGAGTCACTCCAAAAACCCACGACGAGGAGAGGCGAGAAGCCGAAATACGAGAGGACGTCTTCCTGAACCCACGAAATGCCGTCAATGTAGATCCAGAGGGGCTAAGTTGGAATGGCTTGACGAGGCGATGGCGGCTGGTGCCATGGTAGTAAGCCTGCACCCTCGTATCCTTGCTTCGAACTGGATAGACTGACGACGCTGCAACTCAGCATTGGCGAGAGCCACTTCGCATCCAAGGACATTTCAAATTGGAGTGCATGGCTCGGCAAACTGTCGGGGGCTTTGCTTATCGAGGCCGGTGTTCTACATAGAAACATAGTGACATCTTTGGCAATGACTCCGAGTTGATGCGCTTCAACCTGCCTCTCTCTTGCAACTTCCTCCAAAGCTTCAAGTTCATTTGTCCAAGCAAAGTATATTATGTGGAGCACGTAGGTACGAGCGGTCGCATGCTTTGCTGCGCAGCTGAATGCCGACTGACTTCGCCGTTTGCAAACTGGTATCTTAGACTGATCTAGCGAAGTCTGTCCACCAACCACAATGCATCTCCCCAATTTTGGGGACGTTGACCATATCGACCATATCGACCGGCAACCGGGGATCCCTCGTTTGGCCCCGCTGTGACTTTTCTCCCGCTACCGATGCGTCAGCTCTACCATCTTCGTACATCTCAAACAATCTCACCTTACTCAGTGGCGCTGGTCAAGCGAGCATTTGCACGCGGAGGCTCCCCATGCCAATTTCCGCTCACTGCGCCTCCCATCCTTTTTCGTGCCTTTGCGGTGGGAGAAACGCAGGAAAAATGTGGAGGTTGGGATCTGCCGAAAGCCCACTGCTTATGACAGGGCTGTCACTAAGGACCGCCGCGGTCGTGCCGAGTTGGGACATCCCAAAATTCTCCTGGGAGATTGCGAACGCAGGAGGTGTTTGGGAGGCCGTTTAAATTAAAACAAGGTCCGGTATGTTTCGGCCCTCTTGTATGCTCCTTCTTTTCGCCAAGCTCCCCTCCCTTCTCGCCCTCGGAAGGACGGTGCACTGATCGTCGTCCTCTCTTTTTGTCGGCCATGTCTTCTGCTTTCAACGCGACTTTGAGGGCGCTTCTGGAGGCGTTCAGGCATGTCGGGGTGACGAGGTACACTCAAAGTACGTATTGCTACCTTTCTTTCAGCGGGATCATCTCAGACGCGTCACGTCCTCACTCTAGTGGCTGCAACGACGATCATCCTATTCGACCACGGTACGTGCCTCCCAATTGTGAGAGATACTCATGCTCACGACTTCACCCAGCGCTCACATTCGACGGAGAGGTGGAGCACATTTGGGTACGCGACGTTACCCGGGACAGAAACTGTCAATCATGACTCACGAATTGACGCGTTCCTCGTAGAAGGCGAGATGGTCGGCGGGCAAGGTCATGTTCCTCATCGTGAGTTCTACAGTTTCTTCCAGTAGAGTGTACTTCTGAGCGGCACGCTATAGAATCGGTACTACACCATCGCCTCTGTCATGTACGTTGCCGCAAGACGCTTCCTCCAAGTCCGACGCTGACTGTAGGCGCTACCCCAGTTTTAATAACTATGGTACGCAGTACCGCGAAAGACTCACTTGGCGACGATATGAACATTCGTTTTAGGGTTCTTCAGCACGACTCTCACAGACGAGGTACGCTTTTCTAATGAATGCCCACGAGAAGCTTCCTCAGCAATCCGAACAGTTCTGTCGGCGATTCCTCCTGTGGCAAGGAACAACTGGGCTGCTTAGCTGCGCGATAGCTGAAAGTAAGGTCTCTTGCAGCAGCCTCACGATCCACAGCATTCTTACCCTGTGCCCTAGTCATCCTCCAAATGCGGATTTACGCCATGTACTCCCTAAACAAAACCGTTCTTGCCGTCATGATCTGCGGCTTCCTCTCGTCGATTGGGACCACTACCTGGATTCTTTACACCGTCCTATCCAAAATCATACGTGAGTTCCCTCCGCTATATGGCATTCTCCCAAAGTACGGATGCTCATCCATGCCCACAGCCAAATCGATCCGCCTACCAGACGGTACGACTTTCTGCAACCCAATAGGGATCTCGGGCAATTTCTACACGTACTGGATTCCCATGCTACTCTTCGAATGTTTGCTTTGCGGGCTGGCGATTGGTCGGGCGGTTGCTACATTCCGAGTTGGTCGAAAGTCCAACTGGGGTGCCGCGAGACGGCTCATCATTGTGCTTTTTCGAGACTCCGTCGCGTACTTTCTCATGTGAGCAAGGTTTCCCGGTCTGCCGCTATCTAATTATATTGACGATGTGATGCCCCCAGAATATGCGCCACTTACCTGACCTGCTTGTTAACGTGGCGTTTTGCTCCAGTACGTTGGTCTATTTGCCGTTTCACGCTAAGCTTTCTCTTACAGGAGTTAACACACTATAGGTCACCTTGATCGAGGTTCCTATCACGTTCTCCGTCGCGATGTCCTGCGTCCTCGCCAACCGCATGATGCTCAACGTCCGAGAACTCAACCACGAAACAACCCTCTCAATATCAAGTGGGCAGGCGCACCAAAACGTCAGGTGGGACAATTCGATGCGGCACGTAGGGTCACAACAGGGTGTGTCCCATGTGAGCTTCGCAGAAAACGGTGGTGTGCTCAAGCAGTACGAGATGGACGTGCTGAGGGGGCTGAAGTCGACGCCGTCGACAAAAACGAAGGGGAGAACGTTTGTATTGCGACGATGATTTTAGAAGGGTTTCCACATTCCTTTTTTCATTCCAACCAAATTCCGGCTATGCGATACGGGGAGACAGGGTATCTTCTACGTTAGAAGCGGACTAATGCTACTCACTAAAGCTGTTGTATTTTTACTGCCGTACCGTGTATCTAGATCGTGAAATGTGTCAGGCTCAGCGAAGGACTACAGTACCCATGGTGGGACTCGTGATAGTGCATCTATTTCCTGGGGTGCAGAGGCTTCTCCTTGATCCACAGGGAAGAGAGAAGGCAGAGTGCAGCAACGCCGACACTGAAGCAGAACGCAGCCTGTAGCGCATTTTCATACGAACCCCGGACGATGGCTCTCGTGGCAGGGTCGAGCTCGTCTAGATAATTGAGAGACTCGCGAACGCGTCTTACGATCTTTCAGGAGCATGTAAGCATGGCAAAGGGTACCGACTATGCGTACATACCTCCTCAATGTCTTGGCCGCCACGCAGGCGCTCAAGAAGGATCGAACGGAGCTTCATTTGAACAATGGTACTCGCCATGGAGAGACCAACTACAGATCCGAGGGAGCGGAAGAGGTACGAAACTAGAGGGCATGTGAGCGCCGGTTGGATTACGAGGAAAGCCTAACTTACCGGCAGTAGCAATAGCTTGGTCTTCAGGACCGGCATTCGCGATCAAAGACACGAGACTGGTTGTGACGCCACTGGAGTTGCCGATGCACGACACCAGCAGACCAAGGGTAACGAGCACGATCGATGTGAACCACACACCAGAAGCCAAAGTCAAGATAGCAATCCCACCAAAATTCATGATATATGTTATCACAGTAAGCCAATAGTACTTGCCGGTAGCCTGAATCGTCAATCCTCCCATAAGGGATCCCGCCACGGCGCCCACTGTGCAGACGATAAGCCAAGCACTGGCCTCCGTCGCCGTCTTGTTGTGCACGGCTTGTAGGTANAGTGTGATGTTGAAGATGATGGCGAAAGACGAGGCCATGCCGAAGAAGTTGACCAAGTAGCTTGCGATGAGGGAGCGGTTGACGATGATGCGNTTCGGGGCGAAAGGTTCGCGCGCCCATTCCATNTCGACAAAAGCGAAGANNGANCCGAAGATAGCNAAGGAGATAAGGGAGTACTGGGCNATNTTGTCNTTCCANCTGATGTTNCCACCGCGGTCGAGGCCGAGCANNAGGGAGAAGACNGTGCAGATNAGGGTNANNGCTCCTAGGAAGTCGACTCNNCNGAGGTTNGTGTAGAAGTCGCCTGNGTCGCGNGTNGGNAGNTGTANAGCNAGAGAGACNGAGNCGAANGCGAGNAGNGCTACTGGGACTTGGAGGAAGAATCCCCAGCGCCAGCCGATGGTNTCTGCGAGGAGTCCNCCCGCNGAAGCTCCAGTGGCATTGCCNAAGGCGTAGATGATGTTGAGGATGCCTTGCCACGTTCCTCGAGCACGAAGGGGGACGACGTCGGAGACAATGATGCTTGTAACCCTGAGCATTCGTGAGAGCCCATGTTTGCGATACAAACTCAGTTATGACCTGGATGACTTACGTGTTCAGACCGGCACCGCCTATCCCAGCAAAGGCTCTGGCGACGATAAGCTCATGTCATATTGCGCTGCCAGCCCCGCAGAACAGACAACCGACAGCGAAGAGCATGTAGGCAGAGAGAAGGCAGGTCTTCCTGCCGAAAATGTCGCTCAGCTTTCCGTAGAGCGGTCTATTAAGGAAAGGAATTAGTTGCTGTTACCCGGTTGTGACTGAATGACTCACTGGAAGGTGGTCACGGTCAGTAAGTACGAAGTCGCTATCCAGCTGGTATTCTGGAGCTGCTTCATCTCACTTCCAATAGAAGCGTACGATGAAACGACTATAGTACCGTCCATCGCGGATAGAAAGATTCCTATGGCCAGTGGCATAATCTGAAAGGACCCCCAGCTTCATCCTCGGCGCTCTTGGATTCCATAGAACAGGCTCACGATAGTCAAGTAGGCCCTAGCGCCGGGCTCCAGCACTTGCTGCTCGAGGTCTCCTGCTACCGCAGAAGAGCCATTCTCCGCGTTAGCCTCGAGGTTACCTGCAGACACAGGTTGGTGTCCGTCGGTGCCATACTTCGTCGCCGTTACCCCGTTTCCTGAGGGCAACAGGGAAGAGGTCTCCTCGACAGTCATCTTATCCTACCTTCGTGAAGGTTGCAGAGGTCTCTGTCGACTGTGGTGGTCAGAAGTCAAGGAGTCAAATGAGAAACCCACAAAATGTTTAATGCCGGTCCCGAGTCGCAGCGCGCGCGCTGCGATGGCGTGAATTTGATGGCATGCACGTTCTTAGGGGCAGTCTTGCCTCCTTGGGTTGGTCCACAGGAGAAATAGAATTCGTAGAAGCAATGGGCAATGTATAGAAAGTTCGTAAAGTCCAGCGAATGCGAATGTGTGACAAGAAGATGGGTGATAATTTGCAGTGCATGGTAGATAGGAATGCGAAGAGACGAATGCTACAAAACAGTGAAGGGTACGGGATGTTCAAGCTCAGAACTTGATCTTGCGGAGTCCGTCGAAGACCCTGGATTCCGCTCTTCGGGTACCCAAGCCTTCCAGGGTCTCCCCCTCCCGTCACTCTCTGCTGAGATCTCCAAGTCAAACCGCACCCGTGGCTCCCGGCTCGGGGAATGAACAACTGAGGCAGGCGATGGAGGCTCTGGTGCCCACGGCCTCTCAGCCATCGCCGCTTGGTCCATTTCGAATTGTGTGAGGGTCCCTTGGTTCCCAAAACTCATGGTAGCCGCTGCGCCGAGTTCTCCGGAGCCATAGTAATACTCGATGAAGTCCGAGTCCCTGACATACGAGGGCGTCCTGTCCTGTTGTTGCGAAGGTTTGGATTGTTCGAGGGTGCGGTTGACTTCGCGGACGTTGAGGATGAGTCGGTTTGCTAGGACGCAGGACATGGCTACTGAGAAGCCGATGGGTACTTCGAGGAGGGTGGTCTTCTCGGGGGGAAAAGCGTCAACAAGTGCATTCGGGCGCAACTGGAGTGAAACACGTACCGGACCTACAATCCACACGAGCAAGCAGGTCATGTAGGTTGCGGTAATCCTGTAGCACACGGAACACTGTAAGTGCTTGTATGTGCTAAAGGAAGCGGGAATACTCACACCAAGAAGTATAGCACTGAGTCGAGAAGCAGAATCCGTATCAGCTCCCTCCCTCGCCGAAACAGAGAGCCATCGGTAACGAATGCCTGGAAACCTCGAATCAGGGCCAGCGTGCACAGCAGGCACTCGAATGCCAGCATGGGTATCCAGAAGACGTAGAATTTGTCTGATACGTTGTGGGGCACGCAGAACTTGCCGTTTGGGATGGTGATAGCAGTCGCTAAATTCAAGGTCAACGACGTCTCAGTAACACTTCGTAGAGCGGTGGGGTGCAAGGGGTACCTGTTATCTTCGAGATAACACTGTGCATCACGTATCCCGAAGTCGCAGTTGAACCGAGGAAGGCGAGTGCCATGATGGTCAGAACGATTTTGTTGAGGGAGTACATTGCGTATAACCGCATTTGCAGGATGACTGGTCTTCTCATGAGCTTCGTGGACCTGGGGAGAGGTCTGGAACGCACCTTCCCCCACACCCTCACCCTCCCACCATACCACTAACCCGCCATACCACTTGCTCTCGACACTCGCAAATGCAACGACGCCACGCCATCGAAGTCGACGGGCGGAGGCAGCTCTTTGCACCCTTCCTTCCACTCTCGCGTCGGTATCATCGACTGTATCGGCACATCGCCTCCACGACTACGAGTACCAACCAGGATTTCCGCTCCTGAGGAAGAAGCCACGCCATCGGACTACGACGGGCGGGAGGCTCTTCCACTTCACCCATACCACATCCCGACCTCTTTTGGTCTCCTGCATCTCGGTTCCTCGACTCGACTCGATTTGCTTGCTCTCTCATACCTTTCTCTCTATTCCCTGATATCTGTTTCGATTTGGTTCGACTCAACGTCTCTCGATTTGCCTCGACATCTTTCTCTCATCCCATCCGATGTAGCATCAGATTTTTTATTCGCCCGGTTTTGTTGTTACGACCCTGCTTGATGACTCTCTTAGCTTAGCTTACTACTACCCTTTGTTACCCTCCTGTTATGATTTGGGAGAAGAGATGGCGATTGAGTAGCACCCCTCTTTCGCTTTTCCCTCCTCCCCGTATACCTCAACATGATGTATTCCCTCACGTACCTCGGTGGGATCCCTGCCGGCAACGTATTCATGGGCGCGCTCCTCGGTTTGGGTACAGCGGGGCTTGTCATCATGAACACCATCACCGCATGGATCAGCCTGAAGACGAACCTCCCCGAAGGTGATGGAGTGTACCAATTTTTCTTCTTCGGCTGGAGGACGTTGTCGAAGGGATGGAGGACGTTCTTCCTACTATGGGAGATTTCGGATACGCTGGAGGCTGTCACCACTGTGATTGGCTCCATCGTCCTGGGATTCTATATCCCTCTCGCCGTCAAGACGAAGGACCTGGAGGACTCGAGCTTCAAGTGGTGGAGGGATACAGCAGTATTCTGGGGATCCGCGGTCGCCTTGGTTGTGGGGTGGCCGTTGATTCTGTGGATGGAGTTGTTGGTGAAGAGGAACAACATAGTCTCAGAGACCGATATGATCGCCGTTTACCTTTTCATTGCGCAGGTCGTGGCCATGGTTTTGCCGAGTATCGTTACAGTGGGATGGGCGTGTTGTTCGTCGCTCTCCGATATGGCTTGTTGGCCGTCTAGGAGGAAGACTACCGCCGTGTTGCCTGTAACCGATACGAAGCATATGCACAAATAATCCGCAAAAAGTCCAGTTATTGTTTGTACCGACAGTACTACACCCCACCATGTATCTAATCCACCCTCGCACATCGCCTAGTTGACTACGGACTGCGGAACCTGTATGCAGGTCGAAGTGCGTAGACATGACCAATCCTGATTTACAAAGCTGTGTCGGAGCGCTCTACAATCACGAAGCGTAACTCACGAACGAAGATGTCAACGTTGCTCCCTGGTAGTAAATGCTTTTGCCTGTGCGAACTGGAACCTGCATACTAGAGAACTACTGTACATTTTATGCAAGGCGCTTATGGGATTGGAATCGAACCTTCGCACAAGAACGGTCTGTCAAATTCGAAATTGGAGAACCCGAAGTTCACGAAGGGACAATAGGGGTACAGACATTGGCAAGCATGTTGTCGAATTTGTCGAGAGCTTCCTGCACCTTCTTCGCTTTCGCTGCCTCACAGACACTCTGCCATTCGCCGTCGAAATACGCCTGGAACGCGGTCTTCCTCAACACTTCAAACCACTCCTCCGCAAAAGGGTGTCCAGGACTTCCAGCGTATCCCCATGGCTTCGAGGTGTACGGCTGAACCCACGGATTCAGCACGACCTCCATGAGCGGGTGAACAGGACCAGTGAAATGAACTATCGTTGGGTTCGCAATCGCACCGCGGTCGACCCAATGACGCCCCGGCCCATCAGAATCGGCGTACGACCCCAAACCCTGCGCATTCCACTTCACGCTGACCTCCTTCCATCGCCCACGGAAACGCACATTTAGAGAATCTTGATCCGCGAATGTAGAATTCTTCATTTGCTTAGACGTCTCCCTCAACGCCTCCATCTCTCCAGAAGAACGGATCTTGGTCAAATCCATGAGGAGAACTCCAGCGTTGAAGTACTTGATGTCGCTTGAACCGTTGGGTAGACCTGAGGGTCCGAATGGGTGCCCAATGTCGAGGGCGGCTCCAATAGGACAGCCCTCGAGGTCGGTATCCCAGAGTGAGTGAATGTCGCCACGAATGAGGATGTCTGCGTCAAGGTAAAGGAGGCGTTCGACGGGAACGATCGAAGCCAAATCGATTTTGGCCCATACAGCGCTTCCCAACTCTGCGGTGAGACTCTCCGAGGGCAAACAAAGAATGTTCAGTGTTGCATCCTGGCGAACACTGAAAATATCTTTAACACGTTCCTTGTCCAGGTCTGTCAGACCGCAATCCAGGAGGTAGACGCTAATTCTCCCTGGAGTTCGGTCTAACAGACAATGGAGAAGGACGGCAAGAGGCATGGTGTAGGAGGAATCGGCAGTGATACCGATGTTGATTCCGTAGTCGAACAACTTGCAATCCAGCCTAGTGGCGCCAAGCGAGGCGGAGGTCACATCGGAATCGCCGGAGGGGAGAAGGTGTCCGATACGCATGTCTTCCGTCTTCTTGAGGACAACTTGATATTCTTGACCCTCTCCCTCAGCACCAGTCTTCGCAGACAACCGTTCATACTCTCCGGCGTGCAAAGCCAGAAACGCATCGATCCCCCGCTTCGGGTGGTGGATAGAAGTCTCTGGCTCTGCAGGCCACAGGTAATCGTCGAAAATCATCAGGCCACCTCTCCTAGTCAACCTCCAAGCCATCTCTCCATCTAAAAGAGTATCGTCTGAGCGGTGGGACCCATCGACGTACACCCAATCGAAGCCCTGCTCCATTACCGACTCGGGAAGGTCGTCTGCAGCAACCGCCTCGTTCAACAGCTTTGTCAGAGCGGTGAAACTGAACTCAGGGATAATGCGGAAGTTCTTCCCGGTGAGTGATAGATTGTGATTCAACCGTCGATACCGCTCAATCCCTGCCTGCGTTTTGAAAAGGTCGAAGTGGTCGATACACACGATTTCTCCAGACCTGGACACGTCCGCTTGATCACGCGATTTGAGCAGCTCATCGCAGAGGAAAACAGCTGAACGACCCTCCCAGGAGCCTATTTCGAGAATCCGAGCCCCGTTTCCGTGATCGAGGTAAGACGAGGTGGAGATGTGAGGAAAGAGCGATTTCCAATGGCTGATGTTATGAGAAAACCAATCCTGGCTTTCAGTGAAATCGTACGCTTGGGTAGAGTAGTCAATCGAGGAGCTGGTAGCCATAGGGGTAGAGCGGGGTGTTGGCGTTGAGGGAAGGGTGTGAAAATCGAAACTTGGGNGGTGGGATGGAGTTGGGGAGGAAGTGTCCTGGGCGTTTTCGTGCTAGGAACAGCTTCGGCGTTAGGTCCTTCTATTAGGGTACCGCCGAAGAAATGGGTCTCAATTCCATCTAGAAGCCCAGTAAGCAAGCACAATTCCTTCTAATGCCGCCTATCTGCTGGGCGCCGTTGCGCAGCAAGCCTGATAGGGAACTCTGACTCGTGAGCTCGAGTCATAAAGCACATATATAACTATATATAAGCGCCGGAGAAGAAGCCATGTTCTCACCTGACTATGCAGGTGCCGGCTAAATGAGGAGCTAGGGTGGTCGACAGTCAAATATAGATGGGCGCTTATCCAGAGCCCACGCGATCACTGCGCTGCGTCGTTTTAGCTCTCGAGAAACACGTCATGAGTGACGAACCTTCACAGCAGACCTATATCGGCATAGATTAAAGGGCATTGATCCTCATCGATAGGCGAAATGCAGGTATCGTGAGCGTCTATCTGATCTTCTGGGAGATAGGCGGGTCATATACGCCTTCCAATGCGCCTCTACCAGTAACGAGTCCCCCTATTCACGGTATCGTTCTAGCGCCCATAGTCAGCCATATAAACCTTCCATTTGGTCGAACTCCTTACCGCAAGCCCATCATGAATTCTGTCGATCCGGTCGAACCTACTCCAATCCCATACAAGCGCGTTTTGGTTACAGGAGGCCATGGCTTCATCGTACGTTCAGGTTGTCACGGAGGAACGCTCGACTGACCATGTACATCGAAGGGATCCTATATGGCTAAAGCGCTTTTCGAATCTGGTGACTTCGACCTCGTACGCATCGTTGATACCCAACCTAAGCCATCCATTTTCCAGGGTGTGAAGATCTCTCATGATTTCATCATGGGTGATCTCCACGACCCATTCGTCCTCCAATCCTCCCTTATGAACGTCGAACTGGTATTACACTTCGCCGCTAATATGGGAGGAATGGGCACTATTCACTCCCAGAACGACTTCGATATTTATTCTGACAACCACGCCATGACCCTTGAGTTGCTGCGCTCCTGCGTTGCTGGGGATGTGAAAGGGTTTTTCTACGCATCCAGCGCGTGTGTCTACCCTGAGCACCTTCAGCAACCGGGAGAGGACGTATCACTCCGGGAACGGGATGTGTTCGCCACCTCGAACAAAGGTGGCGAACCACCCCGCCCGCAGGGTCTCTACGGTCTCGAGAAACTGAACACCGAACTGGTTCTTGCTCAATTCAGCTCTTCGCTCAATATACGCATCGCTCGATTCCACAACGTCTACGGCCCTGGTGGGACCTACATGGGCGGACGCGAGAAGGCTCCAGCTGCACTCCTTCGCAAGGCGGCGGCACTGTCTCTTCTCTCGCCTTCCGATATCGCTCAACATCCCGAAATCATGCGTCTCGAGCTCTGGGGCGACGGGAAACAGAAGAGGAGTTTTCTCTATATCGACGACGCCGTCGATGCCATCCTCCGCCTTCTTCGCAGTTCCTACACCGCTCCCCTCAACATCGGCTCTGACCAATCGATATCCGTTCAGGAGCTCGCCAACATAGCTCTCAATTGCGGAGGTCTGGATTCCAAGGCTGTCGAGATTCGAGCAAGAGATGACCGCCCAGTAGGCGTTGGTGCTCGGAACTCCAATAACGAGCTTGTCACCGCTATTTTGGGCTGGAGACCGACCATCACCATTGTCGAAGGCATGAAGCGAACGTACGACTGGATCAAGTCGGAGGTAACACAACAAGTCGAGAGTTTCGAGCCCGACGATTCGCGAAGGCTAGCCTTTATCGAGCAACTTCAGACAAGTGATGTTGTGAACCTCTCCTCAAGCACCATCTCCTTCGCTATCCTCCTTCCGATCACCTCGCGTAGCTCGACATCCCTTCCCGAAGCCTGTCTCGAAAACCTCAGACGCTTTGCACTCTCGCTTGCCGAGACGACCCGAAACGACCTTATCCTTGGTCGCCCCGGGAATGGCGGAGCGCCTAGGTTTGCGCTGAGAGTGTATCTTGCGGTTGACCACGACGACAATTTCCTTCTCAAGAACAAGCCGGGGAACGTCCTTCGTGAACTCGGTTTCCCTCACGTCGAAACCATCGTTTGCGATCATCCTAAGGGACATGTCTGTGCGCTGTGGAGAGACTGCGCTCGGAAGGCTTGGGAGGACAGGTGCGATTACTACGTGCTCTTCGGTGACGACGTGGTGCTCCAAGACGAGGGGTGGACGGGTAAGATCCACATTGAATTCCTCGAAATCGCGAACGACCGCGGAGTCCCTCATGGAGTTGGCTGCGTAGCATTCACTGATTCCACCTTCCCTGGAATGCCGACATTTCCCGTTATCCATCGCCGTCACATGGATACCTTCGAAGGCGAGGTCATCCCAGATATTTTCATCAACCAAGACGGCGACCCTTTCCTTTTCCAGCTCTACCGCCGCTGGAACTGTTCGCGTATGGTCAGTTGCAGGCTCTCAAACGCTATTGGAGGAGACAATGACGCACGATATCAGAAGAAGCACGCGAAAGGTTGGACGTTCGGCACCCTCGACAAAGCTGTCACTCGCGTCGCTGCCCGCATGGACTCCTCTGTTGCTCAAGCCGTTACCCTCGACATCGTCATCCCCTGCTACAGAGTTGACCTCACCATCCTCTCCAGCATTCTCAACCTCACCGCTCCCCCTGGCCTTTCCGTCATGTTCATCATCATCGTCGACGACCCCAACTCTCCCAACATCCCTCACCTCGAAAAGCTCTTCGGTCACAGAGTCGAAGTCCGGATCCGCGTCAACAAGACCAATCTCGGCGCGTCTGCTTCCCGGAACCGCGGTATGCTCGAGGAGTCCGCCGCGGATTGGGTTCACTTCTTGGACGACGACATTGTACCCGACCCCAACCTTCTCCTCGAAGACGAGAAGATCATTCGCGCTCATCCCAACGCCGCTGGGTTTGTCGGGAACTGCCAATTCCCGAACGCTTCGACCGTATTCCAAGCAGCCGTCCATCTTACGGGGGTCACCTACTTCTGGGACATCGCTACGAAGATGGATACCGACCTCCCTTGGGGTGTCACGGCGAACCTGGTCGTTAGGCGGAAGGACGATGGGGTCGTCTTCGACTTGCGTTACCCGAAGACTGGGGGTGGGGAGGATATCGATTTCTGTAGACAGAAGAGGGAGGCGTCGATGAAGAAAGGAGGAGGATGGTTCGAGCCGGCACCGAATGTCATTGTGACCCATCCATGGTGGAGTGGGGGGAAGAGGTCATACTGGAGATTCTATATGTGGTCCTTCGGGGATGGAGCGCTTGTGACGAGGTTCCCCGCGCTGACATACCGAGACTGGGCGTTGAACACGCCGGAGGCATTGGCGCTTAGCCTCGTTGTGTACCTCGGGAGCGTGGCGTGCCAATTCTCGACAGTCGGCGTTCTCGCTTCAAGCGAGAAGCTTATCCTCGCAGTCTTGGGTCTGGTTCTAGCCAATGTGGTCCACGATCTCTATCGCCATCTCGTGCGCCATCCCGAGAGAATGAGCGAGCTGAAGCTGCATCCGAGCTTCGAGCGCGGACCCTGGCTCTGGATCTCGCTCGTCGAGAGCACCTTCATCAGGATGTTCAGCGAATGTGGGCGTATGAGAGGCATTCTCGCGCGGAAGGAATGGGGAGCGGTTCATCGAAGGTTTGACTGGTTTGCCTGGAGGTACGGAAGCGGCCCCAGCTACGAGGAGCGAAGGAACAACTTGGAGAGGATGGTGGTCTGGGTCGTGCTGCTGATCGTCGTTATGTCCTCGGCGTGAAGCAAGGATAGTCTCGAAGTACCGCTTTCGAAGGTGGTTCAAATTCGTGTGTACAGTAGGACATCGAAAGGATCCGTAAGGTACTACCTGTATGAATTACAATATGTATCAGGCTCCAGGTTTCTAGGAGGGTAAGTAGAACACCGAATACGCACCAGGCTGGTCCGTGAAGCCTCCTGCCTCTGCCTCTCTATCGTCCAGCTCGCAACCAGCTCGCTCAACCCACTTGTGATATTACTCCTTCAACGAATCGGCACAAACTGTACATCTCGGAACAGAGCGAGAGTGGTGTTGGAGCCGTCCTTCGGGCTGTCCATGCCAAGAGAGGTCACAGCCTAGGAAGGTTTCCATAGGGCAATCTCCATTTTGTATGCATGTCTCTCCAGAGTATCGACATCCGTGTATTCATATAGACCTCGCTGGCAAGACGCAGGCGGAGAGAGAAGGGACGGTCAAGGACGTTGAGGAAAGGGTTCTGCTCATCGTTGATGGCGTCGATTCACGCCTGATTCAGTATTCCCACGCCCCTATTCCAGTGGCACAACAGACCTCGATGGGTTGAAAGGCCCCTAGGATTATACCCTATATGCCCAGAGACGAGACCTGTGTAATGCTGTATGTATCTCTAATCTGACGCACTGGTATGGGAAGTAGGGTCCAGCGCTTGGAAGTACCAAGCTCAGGGTACGAAGTTTGAACTCGCAACTCCAGTCGATGCGGAATCTGCTGCTATTGCCCGGTAAGCACTTCTAGAGCATTTTGTTATCCTCGAGTCTCCTAACGGCAATCCCCAGGTCGAGTAAAATTGAGCTTTTCTCTCGGAATCCCCTGACCGGGGTGTCAATGTTGATGTTCGGATAGGCTCAGTGGAGACGCGACTCGAGGTCGCGGTCGGTGCGCATCACCAGCTCTAGGGTAACGTTCCGGATGCTCAGAGGTTCTGCGTTATGCATGATGGGGAGAGGAATCAAAGTGAGTGCCAGTGGCGAGGATTATAACATTTCAAGCGGAGCTCGTATCCAACTCAATAGGGGAAGATCAAAGCCGACCCTTCGTGTCCTCGACGTTCACAGCACACTGCAGGCTTTGATCAATCTAAGCGCGTCCTACGGGAACCTGTATCGCCTCTTCCCCACCGATCTATACTCAATTGCTGGTCATATCTCTCTAGGTCTGCACCATTTTCCTCACCTATCAACGGGTTCAGCACATCCGCCCACTCACCGAAGCTCCAACATCCTGTGACTGGGCGCCCCCGCACCTCCGCCTTAGCGTTCCCTGGCTCTCTTCGCCCTGACCCAAGCGCATTGCTACACATGTCCGGCTGGCTATGCAGCCACTATAAAGATAAGTGCTTTCAACTCCACATCAAATCCGGTGCGCTTGGAACAAGGAAGGGCTCGGGTAAGGTCAAAGCGCTAGATCTTGAACCGGGTCAAAGCGAATAGCAATGTGTCCGGATCCAACAATAGGCTTTAAAACTGACATGTGACGCTGAGTTCTAGTGGACTCAATCGGGCGAGGCTTTTGCTGAGAGCTCTTTGTTCTCGACCACCTCATCCTTAGTCTTTTTCCCCGCAACTGCAACCTACGTAACCCCCAAGGCAACGGACGACTCATCTATCAACCAGCCTTTCCCCCACGACGTGTTCTCGAGACTTGATCTCCAGATGTCCAGCTCCTGCTCAAAGAATCAACGCCCTGCTGGTGGGGGACGACGTTCCACAGAGGCGATGTCAAAGTTGAAGTACCTGAAAACCGAGAAGGTACGATTCTCGGATCGCCAAGGATATTTCTTCTGACTACTGGCCTACCACAGCTTCTTAGATGGACAGCAGATGCGCCTGACCTTCGTATTCGCGAAGCTGCGCTCCACTTATTCGAGGACACAGATGAAGGCTTCATTCCGCATCTCCTGGGTTACTTTGACACCGCTAGACTCCATTCGCTATCCTCTAAGCGTGGCGATCCAGAGGTTATCCACGCTACAGACTCTACGACACAAGCCCTTCTGAAGCTCACAACAGTCTTCCAAGCGTTGTCTGACCCGCCTTCGCACCCAAACGCTCTGGCATTCTCGGATCACACCCATCGCTGTACCCTAGAGCAGTGGGATGGGATTACCAAGTGGATGCTATACCTTCTCCGCGCTTCCTCTGCTTCGGGAAATCCTCGGGCGCTCGTGAAGTTGGTCAACCAAGCGCTTATTGTCATGCTCGAGGGCAACGAGGGTAACACGTACAAGCAAGAGCTTATATCGAGCGAGTTCACGATCGACATCATCTACACGTCTCTATGCCTCATTGACCCCGAGACGCGTAATTATCATTACATTGCGACAACCGACAGGCACCCGTGTTGTATTCTCGATCTCCTGAGCGAAGTCGTAGCCCGTTCGGGATTGGGCCTTCAGGCAGCCTTACTGCGGTACCAGTCTCTCACAGTCAAGGCAACCGGAAGGCCCTCGTTACGGCTTTGGTCGACCGACCGCAGATTCCATTTTGGAAACGCAAGGCTGGGACCCTCGGCGCTGTGAAAAGCCGAACTCTCCTCACCATGACGATTTTCCGCCTCATCACCAGTGAAGACGGCACTGGGTCCCTTTGGCGGACGTTCAACCGGACAAATTGGCTGCACGTTCATCTCCTGGAGACAAGAGCCATCGCGAATAAGGTCCATCAAGAGGGCGGGGGTACAGATGCGTACGAGTACTGGTGGAACCTCGGGGGATGCCTGGCAGCTTTCGTCTTCTGCATAACCATGTCTTCACCGAACCCCAGCTCCTGCATTCACAAGCTCGTAGAAGATGGGGTCCTCGGCTCCGTGACAATGGCAATTCCCTACATGGACGATACCTGTACGACGCTCAGTGGCTCTCTCACCGCTTTGATGCCGTACATCTATTTGGAGCGCGTAATGAAAGCAGTGCAAAGGAGAGGCGACGACCTGGAGTTTATGAAGTTGTTTGGGTACACTGGTAGCTCCAGGGCAACATATATGGAGTATGCGAATGCGCTGAATAGCGTGAGAGGGTTTCCGTACGTCCATGCGGCCCTTCATCCAGAGGTGAATATGTGTAGCAACCTTGGGGTGAGCGGCATATATGTTGTTCAGCGCCTCGATACATGGGCTAATTGTTGTGCTGTGGGTAGCATCCTTTTTCAAACACACAGATCGAGGGAGGAGTCAAGGCGTACCGGACGTGTGGGAACTGTCATTCTGTGGCCTACTGCTCCGACGCTTGTCAAAGGGAAGACTGGGAAAGGTTCCACAACCGGGAATGTAAGTTCCATAGGGACATATACAAATGTATGCATTTCTCTCTCTCTCTCTCTCTCTCCGCCTCGCGATATCAGGACTGTAGCTTGACATGTTGGAACAACAGAAGAAAACGGAAGAAAATGACATAACCATGACTTTGGCGTATTTATTTATTTATTGATCATTTCCTTGGACCGCCCTCCTTATTGAGTGGCTTAGCATATTCGCAGGACCGCGACGATGCTTTTCCAGCTGCACAAGGACCCCAAAAATCTGACGCATGAAGATGCGATTCGCCCTGATACCCTGACCCGACCTACCACAACCAGCTTGGGTCTTTCGGACGTCCCCTCACCAGCACCCACAATTCTCGGACGACACTCAAGAAGACCCTTTCGTACTGTAGCATTTCGGAGCTTGCCCTGCAGGCTACTCTCCAAAATCTCCCCCGGAACCTCGAGTTCGAGGAAGCCGAGCACAAGATGCGCATCTGCTACCTTTCGGCTATTGTGAGGTGGCTGAACTCGCGGTCTACAGTATCGTTCTGTCGAAAAACGCCTGCGTTCCGCCGCCATCCTTCCAGAAGCCGCTCCAGATAAGAGTGAGTT
>JANDKE010000483.1:0-24584 GCA_027627275.1 Coprinellus aureogranulatus
GGAGGTTGTCTGTTTGGGCGAAATNAGGGTTTAGGTTCGAAATCTTAATTCCTGTGGAAAGGGTGAGGGGTCGCTCCGCAACCCGAACTGCGCTCTCTTGTATCGTGTGCAGGCGGAAGAAGATTAAAGGTAGGGTCAGTGTGATAGAGNGAGCGATGGGAATAAGAAAGCCNAGAGGTGCCTGCATCGTACACTCGAAGAAGCGCAGCTCGCCCTCGTTACGAGNCGAGGGTAGATGTCCTCGCGCATCCGTACTTCTATCGCCCTGTTAGTATGTACGCCATGGGAGAGAGTGGGTGNCTCACTTTAGCAAAGGTCGTAACCTGCCACGCGAGCGACANCCTTGNATGCGAAGACGCTGGGGAGGGCTCACAGACAAAGCTGTTCCAATGTGAGCCGTNGTNTNGCTGTTTNNAAAACAGTGGAAGAGCAACAAAGNAGGGGGAGGATGCGGAGTAGATGAGGACAGACCGAGCTTGAGCTATGGCGCGGCTGATGCAGTTAAGCGCCGGACGTGTCTGTGGCAATCGTCGCGAGTTGAGGGTCNTGAAAGGAGNCTGTCAGTGNGCTGTGCTGTGACANCATTGANAGACTTGCAACNCACCATNGAGAATCNCCCGATCGTCTATGACACCATCCATAGCAGTGACNGCAGTTNANCAGCCGGCCCAGNAGCTGAGTCTNAGAGNTGATGAAAGAGAAAGACCTCAGCAATGGGCCACANAGAGAGGGCNAANGAAGAAANNCNTACCATACCAGGGGTAGTGGTNGANNGGGGAAGAGTTGTGAGGAAGCAGAAATCAACGCNAGCGAGNCCCTTTATACCCACCGGAGCAAGCGCCTTGACCGACCTTTGATGAGTGGCACNGAATGCCACAACTACCACGCCGAGCCCACGCTTGGACANTTTCGGAAGCATATGGTGTAGAACCGCGTGCTACGCAGTGCTATTGTGACTCGGTGTNTTGTGGCCTTTNAACACGAGGCGGATCGGCGACAAATGACGACAGGGGCTNTGGTAGACGCGCTCTCGAATAGTGTTCACTGACTACGGTAGTGNCATGGGAGCTAGGACCGTATCAACAGGTAAATGTCCCGTATCGAGCGNTTCATCNGAATGAACGGCGCGTTTTTCTCTGCAAAAGGAACAAAAGACATGTCGTCGTTGTGGTCGAAGAACAACAAGCGCCCGCAACACGCGTGGCCCATTTGGATCAACCGGCTCTGCCGAAGCTCGGCACCATCTCAGGNGTGGCTTTGACCCAAGTTGCNGTTGCCCGATCTTGGCGGTNCGAAGCCAAGTTGCATGAGCTCGNAGGCAGAGTACTCGAAATCTTCCTAAAATTTTTCCGANAATGTCGCTNCGAAGCATTCCTNTCAATAAGCCTATCAGACACAGACGGGATAGCATTTCATCNAACAATCTTCACTCGAATTAGAAAGACTCAAGCCAACTTCCAACAACATCAACCCATGCTTCTGGTTTATCCACCATAGGCAAGTGACCGCTTNCCTCTACCTCCCGATATTCTACGTTCNCACCTCCCGGTTTCTCCTCCNNCTCNCCTTTCACGTCTTCTGCAGCCCAGCGCCAACCTTGCCAGNACCGTCGAGACTGCCAGCAACGAGCAGCACTTTCTGCACTCGCCCTTCGCCTATGCTNGAGTNAAGCGANGGCAANAGGTCNAAGTCTCCAAGCGCCTGAGCACCAGCTACGAANCCCTCGACGTTCGTCTCCTCGATCATTCGTTCCACGAANGCCCTACGCNAGCCGGACAAAGGCGAACCAGCAGGGAACCACCTGGGCACGGTTACTTTNGCTAGNTCTCCCATTCCGACNTTCCTTGCATATGCATCNCCTTTGCTCGAATTCGATACGTCCCCAATGATATCTGAGTCCCCNTCCGCACCGTANGCCAACCTNACACGCTCGGCCCAAGCAGCCTTGTTACCTGGAGCCGTCCTNGCGCTCGTGTCGCAGGCGATGACACTCTTCACTGGTCTCCATCCTTGGCCGTTNAGTGCGGCAAGCGCAAGGGCTGCTGCACCTCCCTGGCTNACNCCGATGACAGCNTTNATAGGTGTGAGAGGCGTCCANGAGGGGTTGCCGTCGATGAGAACGCGTAGCTTGGTGGAAAGGAGGAGAGCTTGNATGTCCTGGGCNAGGAGNGGGATAGTCGTTCGNCTCTTGTCCTCTNCGTCATTNGGAGGNGGTGGCGGNAGNTCTGAGCTNCCATGNCCNCGTTGGTCGTGCAGGATTATGTTGTATTTCTTCGTGGTAGANGGTCCGGAAGGAAACTTGCCGTCNAGGAACCAGGGGACGACGTAGCCCCACATCTCGTGCGATGTTAGCAGCGAGTTGGCGAAGACGATCCATTCCGGTTCNGNCTCGCCGGAGCCCAGTTTGCGAGGGTGCTTGAGGATCACNGTGTGAATCAAGTGCAGGTCATCNGAAGATGGGTCGTATGACGGCACCGAGATGTCGCACTGCGCAGGCTAGNTGAGCAAGCAGANTGANGNGANNNNACNNAGTCNTACCTCATGCCNTTCCAGAGGCCACGGTACTGGGCTCCCAGTCAATCCCTTTACATCAGTCGAGACGAGGAAGCGGGANACCATGTTATANGTAGAGACNACNAAAGCGGCCTCNGCATAGAGGTCTTCTGCTGCATCCNCAATNCCNTGNTCTCCGNCANNCTGTGGATTCNCTACAAGCCANTTCTTGAGCTCTTGCNTATACTTCNCTCCNAANGCGAGCGNGAANNTGGCGGAGGCGTCCNCGNCGTTTGANGNAGACAGNGCCTCCGTCCGNGTNACGGCATCGGTAAACTCCAANGCTATGAGCTGCAAATCCGANAGCATTCCGGCCATGGGAGGCAAGGGGGNCTTGATATCCCGTACNATATANAGTTGNCCCGTNGAAAGNCCTTCTGCCCGCCCGATAGGCTCATGCTGAATCCATTCGAAGGGTGCATTGTTCAGNGCNGCGATGCGGAGAATCTAGGGNNGCANGNTTGGNTTGTGGGCNCAANGGTTAGGNAGCTCGNGCACGGACCATGATTTCCCTNACATCTCCNGGNAGCCTTCCACCAGTCCTCANAGCCCCAAGCAAGTCATTGTANCCNGCNGCTGCNTCNGGNACGTGNAGCANATTCGCNTCAAGTNGCGTTAANCCCCTNTCCCCTCGTCTNTGTCGAATNCGGTCGGCTATGGGTGAAGCNCCAGGAGGNGGGTAGCGACCTGAAATCAGGCGAGATCCTGACGTTTCTTGTGAGCGGCCTGGGTTTGGTGTCGAGGACATGGTACGAGCAGGAGGACNAGAGATAACGGGGCAAGTTCCGGTTCGANGCCTTCTGTGTANGTTNTGGATAANGGTATNAGNCCTCTTCNNNGGCATAAGAATNNATTTGTATTGGNTTTCGCCATGTTNTNACGATTCTGAGTGAGCCCNCAGTCAGCTGAGAAGAGGCACATGATGGNGGAAGCTGANGAGTGGACCGGGAGCGGCGCGCGCGGGCGCTTACCATCAATTCAGCGGANCNAGTCGACGTGTTCGCTCNTTGCCTTCGTTCCACCACCACGGNTTCNANNTTGCTNTCCAGNGNTCCCTAGATTGCTNGAANTGAGCAGGNGCTCNGGNGTAAANTCAAGATGAACGCGCTNATCGCCTCCACGTCGTCAGCCCTCACCTATATCACCACGGAGGTGGTACACCCGACCTANTTCCCCTTCCTNTGGGCGCCTACACTNCATGCAGCGCGNATATCGATCGTGTTNCAAACGGTTATGNGNAAGACNAANTCNANNATGGGCTGGGGACCNTATATNGCGGGNTANCTCATCTCTTGCTGGGCNGGGGGAATCNTNACNAACTTCATGCTNGGNCTNCCACCGCCAATGGCGTATTCNATTCAGCCATGGATTAACTACGTCGGCGTACATATAGCATTGACAGTGCTATTTGACGTGTTTCCGTGGNTATTGGTCCCCAAACAAATCGACACNGCGCTCCTGCCTATTNATGCNCTCCTCCGGGCCACGTCGGTTTGTGGCACCGTCGCCCTACTCCATTCGCCGTCCGTCCCTTCGCAGTTCAAAGCCATGCACACGCCATTTGGNCATGCCCTTCTTGGAGCCTTGGCGTCTTCTTCTGGTGGAATTGCAATGGGAACGTTTGGACTAGCGACTGGGCGATGGGCANTAAACACGCCCCCNGTTTTGAGCTCTGGNTTATGGGGAGGAAGTGTGGATGTTTGGGGCGGAGCGCTAGCTGGTANGCTNAACCCACTCCCACTTCCCTTATAGATTCTAACCCTCCCTCCTTCAGCTCTGATCTACTCCGCATCTTTACAAGACCCCTCTTTCGCCTTGACCTCACTCTCCCCTTCCAAGCTCCCCTTCCCGCTTAACCTCGTACCATCGCCTATCCTCCGATTCTTCTTCTACCCCTCCACTAGGATCCTCTCGTCCTCAACACGCTATCACCCACTCTTCTCGTCCCCTGTCAATCCACTGGAAGGCAAAGCTTTGGCGACACTCGCTTTCCTCGTATTCTTCGGTGTACGAGTGATATACACACATTGGCTCACATCCGTCCCCCCAAATCCAGTAGTTGGGACCAAGGGCAGGCCAGGGAATGTTGCCGCGGGGAGCAGGCTGGTTAGCAGAAGCGGGAAGGCTACGTAGTGTGTGATGGCTTTCGCAAGCTCTGACACAGCGAAGAAGACGCCGTATTGTCCAATGGAAGTACCTCAGCACTTTGGGGCATAGGAATGATTGCATTTTCGAAGGGGGAATACGACACAACACAGTATGGTACAACTATATGGCGCTCAACAAAAGGGTATGGCGCTGGTACGGGTTTTCTCGGAGGGCGAATGTCCTCGACACGTAACACGGAGAGCACGATTTGGGCAGTGATAGGAGAACTTGGATACATATAAGCATTGATCACGATATTGGCGACTTCTTCATCCGACAGCAGCCTCGCCGCCTTGAGCCCGGGAAAGGACGAAAACTAGANCGCCTTCATTAACTCTCTCTGCCTCAGCGCTCCTCGGCGTAATGGAACACTCGAAAGGAACGGGATGGGAATTCAAGCTGGAGGTAAACTCCCCGCTCGGGGTGATGGGGTTCCCATCCTTATCCAGTGCTTTGGATATGTCGAACACGGACAAGATNGAGGCAATGCCCATGTACATCATAGACAGGGCCATGTGGCGCCCAGGACAGATTCTGTGGTGGATTTCAGCTGAGGGTGTGGCCGAAAGAGGATAGCTAAGAGTACCTTCTCCCAAACCCGAACGATGCATTAGGTTCGGGGACATCGGGATCCAACCGTGAGCCNTCGGGTGTGAGGAAGCGTTCTGGGCGGAAGACGTGGGGCTCCGGATAATCTCTCTCGTTGTGAAGTATCGCCCTTAGTATGTGTGGTNCTTCAGCAATATGCCTTCGTGAGGACAGGGAGGGAACACACCATGCGTTCCCAACGACAACCGTATTTTTNGGGATGAAGTAGTCGTTGTACACATCGTTTCGTTCGATAAAGTGAGGTACAGCTGGAGATATTGAGTACAANTCGACTTNATATTGACAACGGAATCTCAAGTGGTAAACACACGCACCGAGGGGGGTCAAAGGGTGCCANCTGTCNTCGTGCNGGATTGGCGGTNCATACGAAGGTATGGGAGACGATCGCGGAGAGGGGTGTTGTGCGTTAGCTTTGAATGAGCATTATGATGGAGGGACAAGTACTGGGATACCCCACCTNAGGACTTCCTTCACAATGGCTCCTATGTAAGGCAATGCCGGTTCGTCGGCGAAGNTGGGCAGAACGTGTTTGCCCAGCACTCGATCAAGCTCAGCCTGGGCTTTCTTCTGGANNTGNGGATGTAAAGTCATCAGTAGAANAAATGTGGTGAGAGCATGGACGGATGTGTCGGCGCCACCTCAAAGCGAGTCTNATTGTCAGCCATATTACAAGNAGGAAACTGGGCGCATTACCAAGGAAGAAGCTNCCGGCGGTACCCATCACNACACGTTTCTGTTCNTCCAAATTCTTAGTCGCGTCGAGGGAATTGAGGCANTTCACTACNAAGGAAGTCGGGGAAGCCGTTCCTGCGGCCTGCAAGNGNTATGTTCAGAATGCGNAGTCTGCTTNNGTTTTCGAGCAANTCACTCACGATGGCTCGCTCAGCATCATAGAATGGCATCTCCACCATCTCCTTCACTGCTTTCCTCCATTCCAGGGCCTTGCGCTTGAAATCAGCACCCGGAAACCAATTCGGGACGTATTTCAACAGCGGTAAGGAGTCCACGAGGAAAGCACCAGGTGCGACAGCTGTGGATACCGCCTGTGCTGCTTTCTCCGCTGACTNNATGTACGGGTCATTGNAGGGTTTGGCCTCGAGACCATAGACAATNTCGATGGTGACAGCCCCNATCACGCTACGTNGACGCGACGTCCATCAGCCACCCGTAAGCCAGGGCAAACAAAAGGAACATCGTACTATCTGATGTGCTGGGCNAATTTCTNGGGGGATCCATGCAGCTTCTTGAGGAGTTTATGNATCCACTCCTGCTCTTTNGGTTGATGNCTTTCCGTATCCAGTGGATGGAAATGTNGTTGGAACATCTTCCGACGTTCCCTCCACGGCTCGCCGTATTTCAAGTGGCCGAAGAACTGATTNGCCTGAACNCTACAANTCACTNAGTGTGGATTCAAANTGATAAGGNGAGTGGAGGCCNAAAACGNACAGTTCTCTTAGCATTGTTGAACCNGGTCTGCATACAGNTTCGAGCCAGGCGATAAGAATTCTTNACATCCCCATGTATTGTTGACAAANGCATACCTGCTTGAGTAGATAGCGGAGCGTTTATCGAANAGGTNCGTNGCNGCTTTCCGAGTGTTCACAATGACCATAGAGGTACCAGCCACGCTGAGGTATATGATNTCCGAATCTNACAAAGCAGCNGGGGTCAGTATGAGAACCTATATAAGGTGANGAGGACTGACTGTATTGCTCACTCCAACGCGCATATTGTTCCCATTCGAAAGCAGGTGGGATGTCGTAGAGGTTTCCAATGAANGGCAAGCCCCTCGGTCCTGGTGGANGAGGAAGGCCNCGGCGCACTTTGCAGTTCTGGGTCCAGCGATAGAGCCAATATCCAATGGTCAGTATGACCGTGTATGCCATAGGACTGGCTTTAAGATCTGAATAAATCATGTTGAACCCTTCCGCCGGAGATAGTGAGTGAAGGCTATGGTTGAGGATTTGGGAGAATCGAGGAGTTCTTGTAGTCATAGACAGCGTTCAGGTATAGCTTGCAAGTTATAGCATTCCATTCAGTTCCTAATGGGGCTGCTTGACAGCCATATTGGATCGCGCTCCCGATAATGCTTGTCCTTTTGGTTACTGAGACGAGTCAGAGATGTGCGGTATTATGATACAGTTCTTACGATTGAGACCCGGATTCCCGGGATCGAGAGTCAATAAGATCGACCGCCTTGCGCGGCAAGATACGCCCAAGCGAAAAACCTATACGTCAGCAGCTGAGAGATCTGGAGACTGGAGCGCAGATACAGTACTCGGTAGGCGTGGAAGAGTCGGAACGCTCAAGGGACGCAGGCGCTCGGTCTCGCTTCGGTCTCGACCGACGCAGCCGTACCACCATCGATTTCCCGCGAACACGCGGAAGCGATGTAGGCCCTCTGAATTATTCCTAAGAGAGTCCTCCTGTGTGCACCTTGTGTGCATCTCCCTGACGTGCAGTCAACGGCTATGTACCTTAACGCCACGTCCAAGGATCATGGGGTGACGCCACAGAGCTACCCAAAAGACTTCCATTGTGAATGGTGAATGGTTTGGCGATTCGGGATAGGCCTACGAATTTCGACTCGGGTATGGCGGGACGAGGCAAGCGAGGCCTCCAGGGGAGAACATGTACGCGGAGCTCGCGAAGGGGAATGACTGAGCACAGGAGAATCCACTGGGAAGCGGTGAGAACACCATTAGAGACCCGCAGGGCTATCGAATTTGCCCTGGGTTTGCGGTATAGCAAATCGGGCTCCAAATGGTGGGGAAACGGGATACGCACTTGTTGCATTATCATGACAGCGGAACAAACAAGCGGTGCGGCAGAAGTGGCTTTGATGTCGATGCATTCAGCGGTATCAGCACCGATTCCCCAAGACATGAGAATGCGATTCGGGCCTTCCGACCTCATTATGACCTATTCCAAGAAAGTGCCGTTATGTGCAACTGCTCGGCGAGACAAAGGACCACTGGCAACGCCACTTCGAAGGAGGATTGGAGTGACGAGGCGGAGCTAGCAATCCAGGCACTTGGAGACACATTGAGGGCCAGTTGGCCGTTTGGGAAGGGCCTACGCGTTTCGTACATAGTGGGAAGAGACAACGCTTGTTTCAGGCACCTGACTAAGCANAGTTAGCTTCGGCCAGGCACGCATAGCGAATGTTGAGAGACGGTGGAGTGCTGCACTCTACCAAAGCACGGCAACAAGATTAGATTCATCGTATTTATGATAGGCCAATAAGCTGGATGAGCTAGCGGAGAGGACGGAGCGGGAAAAGGGCTGGGGGAATGAAGACGAGATCCGTCAGATACGTACTTACAAAGCCAACCACGAGGTGAACACGTCAGATTGCCAGAATAACATTCTCCGCCTCAGGGCTCCTTGGCGTAATTGCGCACTTGAAAGGAACAGGACGGGAACTCAGACTAGAGGTAAACTCCCCGCTTGGCGTGATAGTGTTTCCATCCTCATCCAGCGCTTTGGAGACGTCGAACACGGACAAGATTGAGGCAATGCCCATGTACATCATGGACAGAGCCATGTGGCGTCCCGGGCAGATTCTGTGGTAGATTTCAGCTGAGGCTGTGGCAAAAGAAGGAGGTCCAAGAGTAGTACCTTCTCCCAAACCCAAACAACGCAACAGGTTCGGGGACATTGGTATCCAACTGTGAACCATTGGGTGTGAGGAAGCGTTCTGGCCGAAAGAGGTGGGGCTCTGGATAATCTCTCTCGTTGCGGTGCATTGCCCTGTACACTGTCTTTCAGCGGTGTGCCTTCGCAACGGGGAGTGGACACACCACGCATTCCCAGCTACGATCGTATTTCTTGGGATGAAGTACCCGTTGTATACGTCACTCTGCTCGATAAAGTGAGGGACAGCTGAGTATCAATGAGTAGGATTTGAGTCCGTTGCTGATGACATATATATAGATGCGCACCGAGGGGGGTTACAGGGTGCCATCTATTATCGTGCCAGATTGGCCGCGGATACGTATACGCATACCAGCGTTAGATGGATATGGAGGGAGGAATAGTGGGACACTCCACCTCAGAACCTCCTTAACGATGGCTCCTACGTAAGGCAAGGAGGGCTCGTCAGCGAATGTTGGCAGAACATATTTGCCCAACACTCGATCAAGTTCCGCCTGCGCTTTCGCCTGGACGTCTGGATGCAGAGTCATTAGGAGGACAAAAGTTGTGAGGGCGTTGACGGATGTGTCGGCGCCACCTACGAAGTAATCCTCATCAGAATGTTGAAAGTAATGAACCAGCTGCAATACCAAGGAAGAAGTTTCCTGCGGTGCCCATGACGACCCGTTTCTGTTCCTCCAAGTCCTTAGCCTCGTCGAGAGAATTGAGGCACTTCGCCACGAAGGAAGTTGAGGGAGCTGTTCCGGCGGCCTACAGCGTGCACTTCAGAAAGTGTAATCTATTTTGGAGTTTACAGTCGCGCAAATCACTTACGATATCACGCTCAGCATCGTAAAAAGGCATCTCCACCATGGTCTTCATTGATTTCCTCCATTCCAGGGCCTTGCGCTTGAAGCCAGCACCCGGAAACCAACTCGGGACGTATTTGAGCAGCGGTAATGAATCGACGAGGAAGGCACCAGGGGCCGAGGCTGCGGACGCCGCCGTCACTGCTTCCTCAGCGGCCTGAATGTACGGGTCATGGGAAGGCTTGACATCGAGCCCATAAGTGACTTCGATGGTTATAGCTCCAACCACGCTACGCAGATGTGAGATTTGTTAGCTACCCGGGAAGCGGGGCAAACAGAAAATATCATACTGTCTGATGTGCTGAGCGAATTTCGCAGGAGAGTCATGCAGCTTCTTTAGGAGCTTATACATCCACTCTTGCTCTTTTGGTTGATGACTTTCTGTGTCGAGTGGATGGAAGTGCTGTTGAAACATCTTCCTATGTTCTCTCCAAGACTCGCCATATTTCATGAAGCTGAAGAACCAATTTGCTTTAATACTGCCACGCACCGGATGTTAACACCAAAGGCGATACAGAGGTAGGAGGTGGAGGACTTACAGATCTTTTAGCATTGTCGTCTGTGCTCTGTATTTAGGTTTGACTCAGTTGTAATAATTCCCCCATACAGAGCTATGACAAACGGTACCTGCTTGAGTAGATCGCGGAGCGCTTATCAAAAAGGTCTATAGCTGCTTTTCTGGTGTTCACAATGAGGATCGAGGTACCGGTCACGTTGAGGTATATGATGTCTGAATCTAATGACAGAGCCCATGTCAGAATGAGAGGTTAGGTAAGGATGCGAAGGACTGGCTGTATTCTTTGCTCCAATGCGCATACTGTTTCCATTCAAAGGTAGGCGGGATATCGTAGAGGTTGCCTATCAAGGGCAGACCCTTCGGTCCTGGAGGAAGGGGAATACCTCGGCGCACCTTGCGGCTCTGGTTATGGTGGTAAAGCCAGTATCCAATAACCAGGGCAAATGTTGTGTACGCCAAAGAACTAAGCGAAAGACTGGGGTAGGTCATATTGCAGAGTTCCGCCGGAAAGTAGTGAGGCCCGGGGCGTGGGTAAAAGGGGGGATAGAGTCCATGCCCCCGTGTCAGGGCAGCGTCTAGATATAGCCACTGGGCTATCGCGTCCCATTCAGTTACTGTTGCGGGCATTACCGGTCACATTAAACTGGATTGCGGCGATGCTTGTTAGTATCGGCTGCCAAGATCGCCACGGAATGTAGCGTTCACGGTTCAGTCCGTCGACGGTTCATACCTAAGCCTGAGTCCTAGTGCTGGTTTGAGGAGGTGTGCCTTCAATGTCGAAGGATGCAGCAGTATCGTCATCGGGTCGGCAAGCCAAAGCAGGAGCCTTCCTGACCTAGTTCAAGAATGCGCCCATCTATGCACTTTCCAGAAGTCGCCGGTGGCCATCCCAGCGCCACTTCCAAGGGACCGTACGTCGTGACTGGACTGACGCGGCAAAGTCGCAAGTCTATTGAGGGTGGTCTGGCGATCTGGGCCGCGCCAGCACATTTCAAGCATGGCAGGAAGAGGCATGTAGAGGCAAAGCAGAGGCGACCAGCGGACGACGCGGCACTCGCAAAAAGGGCTGACTAAGCAAGCAGGATCTGAGTCCTAATGGGTACATACGTAGATACAAATTCGTTCGTTATTCACTTACGACTCGGAAAGCCGTAAAGACCTGCATTTACAGTGCCTTAATCGCCCTCTCTGCCTCGGCACTCCTCGGGGTAATTGCACATTGAAATGGAACAGGATGAGAATTCAGGCTGGAGGCAAACTCCCCGCTCGGCGTGATGGGGTTCCCATCCTCATCCAGCGCTTTGGATATATCGAGGACTGATAGCATCGAGGCAATCGCCATATACATCATGGACAAAGCCATATGGCGTCCGGGACAGATTCTAGACCGCGCTTCAGGTGCAGCTTCGAGGGGGAGAAGAGGGGAAAGCGCACCTCCTCCCAAAGCCGAATTGCGCAATAGGCTCGGGGACGTTGGGATCCAATTTCGAACCGTCGGCTGTGAGGAAGCGTTCCGGTCGGAAGATATTGGGTTCCGGATAATCCGCCTTATTGTACTGTATCGCCCTGTAAGTGTGCGTCATACTCTAGCAGCTATGTCTGGTGAGGAGGGAGAGAACGGGCGCACCATGCATTTCCAGCAACGATTGTGTTCTTGGGAATGAAGTACCCATTATACACATCGTTTTGCTCGATGAAGTGCGGTATGGCTGGACGGACTGAATATGAGAGATCAATTTTAATACAGCGACTCACCAAGAGGAGCGACGGGATGCCATCTGTGGTCATGCCATATTGACCTTCTTGAGCTTACTATGTTGTGCATTGAGAATTAGAGCACTCCACCTCAGGACCTCTTTAACGATGGCTCCTATGTACGGCAAGGACGGCTCATCGGCGAAGGTGGGGAGAACATGCTTGCCCAAGACACGATCAAGTTCATCCTGCGCTTTCGCCTGGACCTCTGGGTGTAAGGTCATCAGGAGAACAAATGTTTCGAGGGCGTTGACAGTAGTGTCAGCCCCGCCTACAAAGTGATTATCATCAACCGCACTGACAATAGAAAGCTGGGCACATTACCAAGGAAGAAAGTTCCCGCGGTGTCCATAACCACCCGTTTTTGTTCCTCCGTATCTTTGGTGTTGTCGAGGGAATTGAGACAATTCGCTACAAAGAAATTTGAGGGAGCCACTCCAGCGGCCTGCAGCAACTACGTTCAGCCTGTGTAACCTATGTGGAGTCTCACGCATGTCACTTACGATAGCCCGCTCGGCATCGTAGAACGGCACCTCCACCATCGCCTTCACTGCTTTCCTCCATTCCAGGGCTTTGCGCTTGAAGCCAGCACCCGGGAACCAACTCGGGACGTATTTCAGCACCGGTAAGGAATCAACGAGGAAAGCACCGGGTGACGCGGCTGTGGCTGCCGCCTCCACTGCTTTCTCTGCGGACTGAATGTAAGGATCGTTGGAGAGTTTGACCTCAAGTCCATAGGTAATCTCAATGGTTATCGCCCCAATAACGCTATGCAAATGGGATACTCGTCAGCTAACCGGAGTCCAGGGCGAACAAAGGGCATATCGTACTGTCTGATGTGGTCAGCGAATTTCTCAGGGGAGCCATGCAGCTTCTTCAGGAGCTTATGCATCCACTCTTGCTCTTTCGGTTGATGGCTTTCTGTGTCAAGGGGATGGAAGTGTTGCTGGAACATCCTGCGACGTTCTCGCCAAGGTTCGCCATATTTTAAGAAGCCAAAGAAACAATTTGCTTGAACACTATAACACATCGAGCGTGAATTTCAAAGGCGATTTGGAGGAAAGAGGTGTAAACCTCACAGGTCTTTTAACATGGTCGACTCTGGCCTGAATTTGTTTGCGGTTCGAATGAGATGAAACCCATCATATCCCTAGGTTGCGAAGAGTACATACCTGCTTGAGTAGATAGCAGAGCGTTTGTCGAATAGATCGGCAGCTGCCTTCGGTGTGTTGACAACGAGGATCGAGGTACCAGCCACATTGAGGTATATGATGTCCGAATCTAACGAAGTAGCAACTCGGTATAAGGCCTTGGTCAAGGCACTAGGGACTGACTATATTCTTCACCCCAGCGCGCATATTGTTCCCATGCGAAGGTGGGTGGGATATCGTAGAGATTGCCGACCAACGGCAGACCCTTCGGTCCTGGAGGAAGCGGAAGGCCGCGGCGCACTCTGCGGTTCTCGTTCCAGCGATAAAGCCAATAACCAATGATCAGGATGGTCGTGTATACCAAAGGACCAGCCCCAAAATTAGAGTAACCCATGTCGTAGCTTCGCATTGGCGACAGCGAATGAAGGATGCGAATGAAGGCTGCGAATGAAGGCGTGGGAGGCGACCTTCTAACAGCGTCCAGATATAGCTTTGGGTTATCGCGTTCCCTTGAGTTCTTGTTGAGTTGCTCATGTGGGCTACCTTTCAGTAAATTTAGGTTGCACTCCAGATGACGCTCGTCCTTTTTGTTGCCAGATCGGTCAGGAAATGTACGGCGATTGGCAGAGTCCATACCTTTCAGAGAGACCCTCCCGCTGGCCCAACGAGAATTTGCAGGAACAACTTCCACGCTGAGGGACAGACATGACAGTGGAAAAGGCCTCCATTACACGTGCGTAAGTTGAAAGCTGAGGTCCCAGATGAGTCAAGGAAACAGACCATGGGGACGCGGAACGCCAGAGGATCGCGAGCGCCAGGTGTGCCTTCGAATTCGATGTCGACGGATGCAACGGCATCACCATCGGGTTTTCGTGACATGATAAAGAACGTGGGTAAGCGGAGGCGATACCATGGGCCTTCTGACTCGTTCCAAAAGGTTTTCCTCTGTGCCTCTGCCTGAGGAACCAACGGCGGCCATGCAAACGCCACTTACAGGGAATTGTGGAGTGACGCACCGGAGCTACAAAGCCTAGGTACGATATGAGCGCTGTCGAAAGGCCCCAGATAAGACATTGAGTGGTCAGCAATCTGGGATGGCCCTACGCGTTTCGGACATGATGGGAAGAGGGCAAAACTTGAGGCGCTGCCAGCAGAAGAGGCTGACTAAGCCCTTTGACAGCAAGTGAGGCCGCTGGCCACCACGGTAGGACTTGCTTTGCGGTCGCGAGTTGCTTATCCGCACCAAGAGCAGGACAGCAGCGAAGCCTTATTCCTTTTATTTATAGGTACCAAGTCAACGGGCCAGAGAATCAAGAAGACAGAACCCTACTGCAAGGGCGGCTTTCGAGGACGTGGGAGAAGGCTTTCAAGGTGAAGACCAGAACCTATGAGCGGATTGCCACTATCCCTGTGAGAAGCGTTTGATTATTGAACACGGAAAGTATCGAGGCGAGAGCTGTGTCCAGTATAGATGAAGCATGTGGTGACCAGGGCGCGAGAATCTAGAGGGACAAGATGACCCGCTCTGCCTCAACGCTCCTTGGCTGGATCGCGCACTGGAAGGGAATAGGGCGTGAGGCCAGACTCGAGACGAACTCCCCACTCGGTGTTATGGGTTTACCATCTCGTCCTTTGCCTTGGAGATATCGAAAACAGACAGGATCGAGGAAATTGCGATATAGAGGATAGACATGGCTACGTGGCGGCCAGGGCAGGCTCTGCGAATCGCAGATTCAGGATATATTGAGCAGAGGAAGAAGACGACAAACGCACCTCCTGCCAAACCCAAATCCCGCGATGGGCTCACGGACGGTTACGTCCAATTGGCCATCGGGAGTCAGAAAACGCTCTGGTCGAAAGGCCCGAGGATCTGGATAGTCTCTTTTCTCGTTTAGCATCGCCCTGTGTGATCGCTCGTAAGTCCTACAGATTGTGGCACTGGACTCGAAGGACCGAACCATGCATTCCCCACGATAATCGAGTCTTTCGGGATGAAATACCCATTATACTCGTCGTCTTGCTCCAAGAGATGCGGTATAGCTGTAAGAGGATGGGTGGTCAATTCTGGGACGGCTAGCGCACGGTGGAAACATCGGAGCTGAATCACCTATCGGAGTAACCGCATGCCACCTACAAATATACCGGTTTTGAAGATAGATCACATTCGAGTTCAATCGTTGATATCCCACAATGTACGCGGAATACGGTGAATGTAAAAAAAGGTGCAATGGGTCAGCTCCCGATGGTTGCACCACAAAAAGCGATCGACATCCGTACCTGAGGACCTCCTTTACGATAGCCCCAACGTACGGCAAGGATGTTTCATCGTCAAAGGTGGGGAGAGCGTACTTGCCTAACACATTATCGAGTTCGGCTTGGGCCTTCGCTTGGATATCGGGGTGCAGAGTCATCAGTAGGATAAATGTTATTATGGCGTTGGTGGATGTATCCGCACCGCCTGTGAAGAATATTTCAGGAACGGTCCGACAATCTAGGGACGGTATGCTTACCACCAAAGATGGTAGCGGCAGTTCTCATGATAACGCGCTTCTGATGTTCTACGTCTTGACTCTCGTCCAGGTCGTTGAGACAAGCCGCGACGAATGATGTCGATTTCGCAGATCCGGTGGCCTATACACATTGCTCAGAGAGTCAGAGTCAGACGATCACTGCAATTCCGCGTAAATCCCTTACAAATGCCTTCTCAGCATCGTGGAATGGAACCTCCACCATGGCTGCTGCCGCTATCCTCCATTTTTCTGCTTTGCGCTTGAATCCCGCGCCCGGAAAACAGCTTGGGACATATTTCAACAGCGGAAAGGAGTCCACAAGAAAGGCACCTGGGGCAGCGGCGGTAGCTACCGCTTGTATTGCCTTATCCGCCAGCTCGACGTATGGATCGTTGACGAGTTTGATATCAAGACCATATGCAATGTCGATACTTAGAGCACCGACAATACTACATCGTCTTTCATCAGTATCCCAATGATGTGAAGGGACGAGACAAGAGCAAGTGGACGAACTTACTGCCGAATGTGCTCACAAAACTGTTTCGGTGAGTCATAGAGTTTCTTCAGAAGTTTATGTGTCCACTCTCGCTCTTTCGGTTGATGACCTGCGGTATCAAGAGGATGGAAATGCTGTTGAAACAACTTTCGGTGTTCTCTCCAGGGTTCGCCGTACTTCATGAAGCTGAAGAACGAATCTGCTTGGACCCTGTGCCACACCGACAAAATGTGAGCGCATGTCAGTCTCAAAGGGAAGAGGACGAGGATGAACGGGCCAGACATGTTCATACGCACAGATCTTTCAGCATTGTCGACTCTGGTCTAGGTTCGCAACTGGGTGAGCACTGAATCATCAACCTGAAACAAGTCAATTACCTGCTCGAGTAGATGGAGGAACGTTTCTCGAATAGGTCGGTCGCCGCATTCTGTGTGTTCACAACAAGGATAGACGTGCCGGCCACGTTGAGGTAAACGATATCCGAGTCTGTCGGTGCGACGCGAGCTCGTCAGTACACGGTAGTTGATATGCTTATAGTGCTCACTGAATTCCTCACTCCACCGGGCATATTGTTCCCATTCGAAGGCGGATGGGAGATCATAGAGATTTCCAACCAAAGGCAAACCTTTCGGTCCTGGAGGGAGCGGTAGCCCATGACGAGCCTTTCGACTTTGGCGCCTGTGATAAAGCCAGTACGCAATAGAGATGACAATTGTATACGCGAGGGGGCTAAGTTTGAAGTAGGGATCCGCCATATCGTGGTCGACGCCTCAGCTCAGAGAAGCGGGAAGAGGACGAGCTGGTAGAGAGATTGAATGGGGTCGTGCCACATTGGCAACGCGTCTGGTATATATATAGCGTTCGAGGTAGAGCGTACAAATCCAATCTCCTAGTCCAGTTGCACGGGAATGGTTTCCGTGCCTGAGGTCTTGTAGATGGGGCTTGGGAGGGTTTGCGGCGCTTCTCCGAACGTTTGTCATGTGGCCAACCCGTGATAGGTTGGAGCAACAACCAACAGAGGTCATCTTCGCGCAGCCCAGGGGCGCAGGATGGGAGTTCGGGGCCCCGGCTCTATGAGTCTTGCGAAAGTCATGGACGAAACCACCAGAGCAGGGAGGTACGGAGAGTCAAGAGTCAAGCTTCAAGCGACATCGACTCGGAAGAGCTACCTCCGGCTCGGAGCCGGACAATGCCGAACTCAAGACAGGGGCTTCTGCCCCTCATCATCAACTCGGATCGCCCTTAACCGCCACTGGCATGTCGCAGCGTCTCAATTTTCCCCCCAGCCCCCCTCTTCAACGTCAATGGCTTGGTTCTGTGGTGTGCTTAGCTGCTCTGTATTGGGGTGTGGTTGGCTCGAGGGAGGCAGGGCCTGACAGGCTGGGACTGTTGGTAACCAGCGATCCTTACCCTCTCTGTTGCGCCGAACCTCCTTCCGGAGTCTTCACTCTCTCCCGACCCATGGGGACCTGAGATGGCTCTTGTGAGTGCGGTTGTATCTCTGCTGCGAGGTCGTGCGCCGGTGGTTATACGTATCCGCCCTGCTGCGCTTCATGTCTTTTTGACATCCAATCTGATTTTCCGTCTGTTCCCTGACTGAGGAGGACGCGTAGACCTACGGCGCCTCTCATAGGCGAACGAAATACGCGTATCCTCCCGGCATCGATGTTCTGCCATCACAACATTGTCTCGCAGTGCATGTCATCCAACATTGCGGTTGTACTGCGAATCACCGCGCATTACTTATAAGAACCAGGGTCCAAGGATGCTGAACCCTGGAAATGATCCCCACGCGAAGCAAAGCACAGGAATGGGTCTCTCAAGCCTTCTACGAGTCTCTCTCCTCCTCCCCACCCTTGTTGCCGTGCGGGGTGCTCCTCAGCTCAACTTAGGCCGCACCACCCTTATTGGACAAACCATCAGCCCTTCCGTCGAGTTCTTCGGCGGGATTCCATACGCAGAACCTCCCATCGGTCAACTACGGCTTCGACCTCCTCTTTACAAGCCGAAATTGAACGTGTCGACATTCGACGCTTCAAACTATGGATACTCTTGCATCCAGCCACCGCTTTTCGAAGGAGAAGTCCCTCAGTCCGAGGATTGCTTGACGATCAACATTCACCGCCCAGTTGGTACGAAGCCATCCGATAGACTGCCCGTATTCTTCTATACGTATGGGGGTGCCTATGTTATCGGAGGATCTCCTACCTATAACGGGAGCGAAATCGTTGAACGCAGCGTACAAAGGGTAAGTATCATTCCCCTGCCAGTGCACTTATTTGACTTTATCCTGAAGGGCACTCCTATCCTTTATGTCAACTTCAACTATCGTTTGGGTCCGTTAGGGTTTCCTCAAGGACAGGAAGCAGATGACAAGAAGTTCCTGAATCTGGGCCTCCAAGACCAGCTTGCTGCGTTAGAGTGGGTTCAGGCTAACATCGAATTCTTCGGTGGCAACAAGAAGAGGGTCACGGCGGTTGGTGAAAGCGCTGGATCTATGATGACCAGCATCCAGTACCTGAACCCAGGCCGATGGGAGAAGTTGGTTCGGGGAGCCGTGAGAGTCTCGTTTGCTGGCATAGTAGTGGTTTATACTGACACACGACGACAGATCATGCAATCTGGAGTGGCGAACAGCATCTTTACCTTCAAGGCCTCCCGGAACGAACCTGCCTGGCAAAAATTCATTGGCAATGTCCCGTCCTGTGCGAACCTCACTACTTCCGGGAACGCCATCTCTTGCCTCCGGAACGCGTCGACGGATGAAGTTTCACTGGCCGTCCTTCAAAGCGTCGTTCTCAACGACCTCGCAGGTCACCTCGAATGGACGCCTGCGATCGACGGCGCTATCATTCCCGATGTTCCCTCGAGCCTGTTCGGTAGACAGAGACTGGCGAAGGTGCCGTTTATCACGGGAACGAATCTAGATGAAGGTGCGACTCTCGAATTTGTTTTTCCTAACATGGCCGCTAACGTTGTAGCCCAGGAACTTTGTTCACTCCTCAAAGCGAAATGTCCGACCAAGATATCAAGGATTATCTCGTTGGGATTATAAGCGACGGAAATAGCTCGCCAACCATCGAAGGTCTCGTCGACGAGATCTTGGATCTGTACCCTTCGGATCCCCAACTGGGCTCACCCTATGGCTCTGGCGCCGAGCTGTTCGGTTTGCCACCATCGTACAAGAGAGTAGCCTCGATTGTAGGTGATATAGCCTTCGATGGCCCTCGTCGTCTGTTCTTGCAGGCGATGGCGAAACAAGGTGTCCGGAGCTATGCCTACCAGTTTACTCAACCCCAACAGACTGTGCCAGCTCTGGGAGGTACGCGTGCCTGATCCTCGGTGCATTCGCGGTGCTGATAACTTCGGCTGCGCTCTCAGTACAACACGGTGCAGACATCGAATACGTCTTTGGACACATCCCATCCTCAGCTCCTCAAGGAGACCAAGATATCAGCAGGGATATGTTGGACTACTGGATTTCCTTTGTCGTTTCTGGGGACCCAAACGATGGAAGAGGAGCTAAGCGCACCAAATGGCCGAAGTATACCTTCAGGAATCAGGTAAGTTTAGAGCGCGCTGTTGCGAAATTGAATAGGACGACTGAATGCGGACGCAGACCCTGTTGAAGTTGGAGGGAGGGAAGACAGAGGTCATCAGCGACGACTATCGCAAGGACCAAATTGACTTCCTCAACAAGAACTCTGCGACACTCAATCATTGAACTATCGCTCTTTGTCTTGCCCTTCGTACTTTACCGTTTCGAATACTGATCAGAGTTGTCTGCTTGAATTGACCTTCAGAGAATCGAGTTGAATTGGAAGTAACATATCTACTTCCAGACGGCTCCAACGTTCTCCTCGATGTCCTTGCCCCTTCCTGTCGCTTGGTTGATGATATACTCCTCGTGCAGTTCGCCAACATAAACGTTGCCTGCATGAAGAGTGACTGTGTCCACGTAAGTACAAGTCTCCCCCACTCGGTCCACCCAACGTACTCACACAATTGCAGAATCCACAGGAAAAGGAAGAGGGCAAGGCAGACGCCCTGTGCCAACGGTGTCCTGTTGCAAAGATCCCGGAGGAACAGGTCCTTGGGTGACGCTTCGGCCGTGATGAGACACCGAGAGTGCTGGCCCACATAGTCGTTGCTCCTGGGCTCGTTGAAGAGGAAGTACAGGCAGATCGAACCGGAGACGATTTGGAAGAGAATCTGGCCAAAGATCATGGCACAGAACATGGATCCCCGTCGACGGCACCTGAAAATCACCGAGTACAACCTGCGAAGAGTCAGTTGTGAATATAGAGTGGTAGAATGATATGATGAACGCAAGCCTACCCAAAGCCGCAGAAGAAGGTAAGGACCGCGTAGACGAAGATGTGCATGATGATTGCTACCCTCTGGAACTCGGTAACACCCCAGTCTATCCTTAGGTCAGTANACGGGAACAGCCATTGGCCAACGATTGATACCACATACAGAGTTTGTTGTAGAGCACCGAGCCCATCAACAGCGAAGTCANCGACATCATCGTGAGTAGGACGGCCAGGGTGAGGAACGCCCAGCGGGAAGGGATACAACCAAAGGTGTACCACTGCTTGGCTTCCGGCTGGAACACGACGGTCTCCGTCGATTCTGAGAAAGTCGCATTTCGAGAGGCGGTGAGAGCTTCCATTTCCGAAACGAATTGAGAGACTTGTAGTTGGCGAGAATCGAGATCAACTCGAATGAATGACCAGAAGACCTGCTTGAGACTGGGGAAAAGGGAGAAAGCACAGCTTCCTCGTCCTCAGTGATGACCTGGGTGGGTGATAGTCCAGCTAAAGATCCAAGTGAGGGGAACCCCATCTTTATATGTTGGATTTAGGGCGGCATCATGACATTCGATGATCAGGATCAGGGCGAACATGATGGTCGCCACGCCGAACGCGTCGCGTGAGGACGGAAATGTCATTGATTGACTTCCTCCTTGTTTTGTTCGACCAACCAAGTTCACGCTCTTTTGCATACCCATTCCTCATACCCTTTCCGCCAAGTGGGCCCGTAGTCACTAGTTCAGAGTAAAGCGACGGAGTGTGAGGTTTACACCGCGTCTGTGATGCTACCGCCCACTCTGACGTATTCTGCCATTCAAATCCAGTGAGCTTCGAATTCGCGCCTCGAGTCTGGCCTCGCGGTCAGACACGCGCAATACGCAGCGGATTGCCTCCTGCACACCGAAAGGCAGATACCCCGATACCCCAGTTCTACCCAAGTTGAACGTGTGCAACAAGTCGACGAGTCCGCATCGACAGGATGGCGACCAAATCGCGACCAGCACCGTCAGAATCGTCAGCCCGCCTTTCAAGATCTACAAGTGCGAGGTCTTCGGTGGTGGGATCGTCGAGGATAGCATCTGTGAAGCCTAGGACGGATTCGGATGCGTCGATAACGAGCGGAAACAGCACTATTCGTGCTTCAGCGTACTCTAACGCATCGTCAACTCGTAATGCCGCCCCTGTCGCCCTACCACAACATGGAGCGAAAAGAATGTCAATATCGTCTATCCCTGGCCTACAGAAGGGCGAAAGGCGTACNTCCCTACCCCCGTCGTCGTTTTCCAACTTTGACAGTAGCAAGTCAAACGGGACTGCCAGCAAGGGGCCTGTCACGCCAGCGACACCTTCTCGCGCCCTTCGTTCGTCCACGGGACCCACACCCTCTGTGACAGGCTCTGTGCGGACCGCCCGTACAACCTCCATGTACGTCAAATCGCCTTCAAAACTCGTCAAGACGACCTCCCCGACCCAAGAAGACGACCTCGCCCACATTACCTCCACTCCCGCGCGCCCTCGTCAGAGAATTGTATCAATGACATCCCCAAGCGGGCGTCAATCCCTCTCAGCGTCTCAGGCTTCTTCTCTGAGCAAATCTACGCTTTCTCGGTCCTCCGACGCACCGCTTCTCTCAGCCTCTGCGGACTCGCCGACGATTAGCTTCACCTCGCCCAGCCCCAAAGCGAAGGAAAAGAGTAAGAATGGTACAAGCAGCGGGTATTCGTCCATCAACAACACGCCTTCGAAAGTCAATGGGAACACTAGCTCCCCTTTGAAAAGAGGCACTGCGAGTGGTGGTACCACACCCAAATCAACCCCAGTGAAGTCACCCAGAGGCGTCGCTTTGCGCTCACAGATGTCCCCCAGAGATAGCGAGAAGCACCATCGGTCAATGTCGCTGCTCGATGAGAGCTTCGACGCGTTCGAGCTGCCAGATTTGCCCACTAAAGTCGGTACGGGCGGGACAAGGACCGCGGTAGCCACCGACGACGGCAACGGCTTCTGGGATGACGACGCTATGACTATGGAGATGCTCACCGACGTCAACGACGGTGAAGTTGACGAAGATGTCAGTGGATTGTCCTCTAAACCAGTCCCGCATGCTCACTTACAGTCGGTCTTTAGATGTCGAATGCGCTCGCTAACGTGATGTCCATTCACATGAAGAAAATGCTGCACTACAAGCGCCTGCTGGAAAAGTCACAAGCCTCGACAGCGGCGCAGCTACACGCCCTTCAAGCCGAAGTCCGCATGCTGCGCAATAACGCTTCCTCTATCGAGCCCCCGCCGGCGTACCAGCTAATGGGCGGAGACGGGGATGGGTTGTGCGTATGCGGGGGCAAGAAACGCAAGGGTTATTGGGCGGGGTATCGGGACGACCACGATGAGGACGACGACGATACAATTAATCTCTTAAGCGCTATCAAGGGTGATGGAAAGGGAACCTTTAGCGAGGTCGAGGTGAGGAAGGCGCTGCGTGGGCTCTCAAGGGACGAGAGGATGAGGCTGTAAGTGCGCTACTATTTCGCTATTAGTCTCGCCCTAACGTAACCCCGCCAGGATCGCCATTATTCTGGACTGTAGGTTCCTGTTCTTCGTGATCCTCCGCCACCTTCGAGACGCTGAACTTAATCTAGCATGCTTACCCGGTGATATCCGACTCCAGATCCTCCTGTTGGAGAAGTACATGAAGTCAACCTACGATATCCTGGGCTCTCTTGCTCCAGATCTTGCGGTCCGAATTCTGAAGCATCTCACAGTGAAGGAACTGCTCGCCGTTGAGCCTGTAAGCCTCTTCATTGATAGTCTATCCCCGGCTGACCACAATGCGTGATGATAGGTCTCCAAGAAGTGGCAAGCTTTAGTGCACCACCCCGCGATCTGGAGGCACCATTGCTTGCGCATCACCGCCCACGATCCCGTTCCTGTCAAATCGCCGGCGAAGCCCGAGGGGTGGTGCGTTCAAATTCGACTATCTCTGGCGACTTCTTGCTAACGTTACCCCAGGGAACCTCTGTACCGAAGCCTTCACCACCGCGAGTCCAACTTCCACAACGGTTTGCCCCAGTCAGTCCGGTTCCTCAACGGGCACACCAACTTCTGCACTACCCTCCTGCTGCGCGGCAAGAGGCTTATCAGTGGAAGTTACGATGAGACGATTCGGTTCTGGGATATCGAGACGGGTGAGATGAAGAAGTGCTTGCAAGTGAAGAAACCCGTCAGTTGTGTTGACTTCCTTGCTGAGGAAGGTGTGTTTGAGTTTCCCTGCTCCGTTGTTCCATCCATGAACTCAATTCACTTTGCAGAGGTCTTCGTCGTTGGCTTCCATGACGTTGGGTCAGTTCTAGGTCCCGCATCTTCTACTTCGGCTAGACTGAATCTTGCTCTCAGACGCGTCCACCTCTTCTCTTCGGTTACGTTTACGCCCCTGCAGCAACTCGCTGGGCATTTGAACGGTATTCGTGCCGTCGCCTTGTCTTCCAAGAACCTAGTGTCCGCTGGAGCTGATAAGGCTCTGGTATGCTGGGACTGGCGTGCTGGGACCAAGATTGTGCGGTTTGGCCAGCAGACGACCGTGAACATTGGCGTCCAGCTTATCGCTGGCGCTGATGAAGAAGGCGAGCGTGTCGTTGGTGTCACTATCGATGGTATCGTCAGAGTGTTCTCCATCAGTGAGTCCAGATCAGCAGCGTTTTGTACCAGGAATCTCTATCTGACGCTTCTTCAGAGAGGCGGGAAATGATCTCCCAGTTCAAACTCTCGGAGTTGGGCCTCGGGGATCCGATCCTGAATTCGAAGCTCTTCAATGTCGGACAAGCACCAAACAACATGCTGCAGTGGTTCGCGGCGAAAGGGACACAGATGACTGTATGTATCCACTCCTCTCACCAGCGGCCAGACGAACAATGGTAACATCTTCCCCAGTGCGCCACCAAATCTGTCATTCTTCACCTCCAATGGCAAGAGGGCGACTCCAAGCCCACCGTGGTGCAGTCTCCCGTTTCCGGTGGGCTCTCCGCCAGCC
>JANDKE010000484.1:0-24566 GCA_027627275.1 Coprinellus aureogranulatus
AGGATGCTATGTCCGATCCTCGATCGTCCGGGGAAGGCCGCTCAGTGGCCAGCCTAAGGGAAGTTTCCTGGGCAGGCGTACGTGTCGTAGGCGGGAAGGGAGGTGGGTAAATCGGCGTGACTTCAAGGTCGCCTAAGACGCTGAGCAGATCACTTTGGTCAATGTGGTCGTCAGCAAGGCTATTGACGAGAGTGAGGAGCGTGCCCAAATCGAGTGACACCCTGATCAGGTTGGAGTCCTGAGTAGTCATGATGAGAGGTGCAGTTGATCGTCTGCGAGATAAGAAGATGTTCAAGCCAACGTCCTGGGCAGTCAACACGTTTGGGGTGTTTGCCTACACCTTGTGTGCGCTTGTATAGTGGTGTGTATTCGGTGGCGAGGCTGCATAGCCACTATTGCTCAGGGTTGCCGGTACTGCCAGACAACCTACCAATGTGACGTCTGTTGGCGGTGGCTGGGAGGCTCTGGCGGGAAGGTCTCTACAAGGTATTGGCCTGAGACTGTGTGTATATGCAAGACGCTAATAGTGGGAACACGGGAAGAGGGGAAACATGGACAATAGTTGTACTAATGAATGGTATTTTCTAATAAGCCAGGGGGCACTGGTGAGTTTCGATCGTTCCTTCCATGCAAATGCGCTCGCATTGACTGCACCGAATGAAAAGTTGAAGGAGGTCAGAGGGACGCAATCCTCCATTCTCGTCGCTGGATAGAATTGCCTGGAAAAAGTCAAACCCATCGGCGTGACAATCTACGGCCGCCTGTGGGCAACGATGGAGGTGGCGCCTATCGACAAAGCAGACGTTGCCACACCGGCAACATTCCCTCATGATCTGACGGAACTGGAATCGTGAAATTCCATGACCGTATAAGTTGCTAAGCTCGGACAGGAGCTCGAGGCTGGGTGTCAGAATAGACGCTCCAGGATGGAAGCGGCGAATCCGAATCTGAGATGCCCAATAATGGCGGTCAAACCCCAGAGCTTCTCAACCGGTTTATGTCAGTATATCTCGTCTATGCTCTTGAACGTGCACTTACACATTCTGGAATCAGCTTGACTTGTCGCTGTGGTAGGGAAGGTTCTCTGAGTCTCAGGCATGGCGGACAACCCAATACCTACGTCCCTGTTAGCCGAAGAAACATGCATCTCTGTTACAACTATCACGTACGGGCAAAAGTGCTAGCGAGGGTTGACATGGCTCGATCTTCTAGGGAGGTAGCCTGACCCAGTGCATCTCCCCATGTCCTCGGCTGAAAATGTGAGACGGAGGGGAAGCTGGACATATCTGTCGAGGAAGAGAGGAGGATCTTTTACGAACAGGTAGCCGACGCCAACTGGGGTCGTCGGGGAGCTATGGTGGAATAGAGAGAATTTGGGACCTCACGCCTATATAAGAAAACGGAGTGGTGTCACAATCAGCGGGGTCGATCAAGCCCTGAGCTCCGGCGTCCATTCGGATAGCTGGAGCGAGTATCGCCTCGTCGTTTGAAAGGTGCCTGACTGAGACCATGAGAATTATCAAGAGAAAGTCCGAATCCCTAGCTCCGAGTCGTATAGTAGGCGGCTTAAAGTACAAACACCCAAACAAAGGGGGTTCTGAGCAAGATTAGTACGGCGGTACTTTCAATATGCCTGTCGGGAGTAAACGTTTCTGTACCTAGCGTGAGTTCAGTCGATCCTCAGCCCCCGCACAGCGCTGCCGTTCTGTAACCCAACAACTCTGCCGGAGCCAGAGCGGACCTTGACGTCAGCATCCCGGGCTGCTTTGAGGAAAGTAGGAAGTACACGAGCATGGGCATGTCGGACTAACTCACTTCAACGCCGGTTGGAAACGTCGCTGACACGACCGACCGAGTCTTTGACCGGCCCCACAGTTAGCCTGGGTTCCAGTGTGCTGAGCAGATCGTCAAAGCCGTGGTGGACGTCACAAAGGATGGCGACAATGGTCAGCAGTGTCCTCGAAAGGGAGCTAGACCGTGAGCCGACTAGGACTTTGAACTTGCAAAAAGGGATTGTTTGTCTGCTCCTTCCGCCAGTGTGTGCTTGTATGACGGTATGTATTCCACGGCGGCAATGCACAGCCACTATTCTACAGGAGAGAAATGGACTGCAGAATTCTTTACGAAGACTAACTTGAAGGAGAGACTTAGATGTATAGAGTACATAGAGGAGAAGGATTCAGGGAAGGATAGCTGCATCCCACAAACTGAGGGTGGCTGGTACGTATTAAGATGTTGGGGCAAGCCATAGCAAACCTCGCCGGCAGGTGAATCGTATAGGAGACCTAAAACACCCTTAGTGAAATCGAGACAGCAAGGGATAGCGGAACCAGAGACCAGCTTCAGTGATTTCCGTAAAGGCTTTGAGGGCTAACCCTCCTCCTTTGCACCTCACGGTACTCATCTTCCATACGAGATGCCATCTCCTCGAATAGTCGTACGGAGTGTTGCCTTTCCGCTCGTTCGACCTTGCCTCCTAAAATCTCTACATTCTCAGCATAGAGACGAGCGATACCGTCCACGATGGAGAAATTTGTCAAGCGAAGCTATTTTCAAGTATTCAGTACTGGCAAATCGCGGGATTGCGCGTTCGTAGACTCACCTTGGTACCCATGCAGGTCTGACCCAGGGCTAACCCCGCCAGAAGCTCGCACTCTACCGCCTCTAACTCCCTAAACCCGTCGGAAAGAAACAGCTTTAAGCGCCTTCGGGGATATTGAGGCAGGGGGCGATCTTCTGGTAAGCCTCTGCGCCCAATCATCGCTCGGATTCTGGACACCGTGTCTTCGAATTCGATACGCTGGCGACGTTGTCGGACTGCCTCCAAGTCGAAAGCGCTCACGCCGACATCCGTTAAGTGAACGAGTTCCAAGACCACGGGCCCCTGTATCTCTCCTTGAAAGCCGGTTGGTGCGTCGATGAGAGTAGAGAGACCCGTTCCCTCGATGGCGATATCTCTGAAAGAAGCTTGCAGAATTGCTTCCTCCAAAGCAAAGATGGATGTGTCGTACGGGGGATAAGCCAGGTCCCACTCATACCGAAATTCTTCCAATTTCTCCCTCGCCCAGGCCTGTCGAGCAGTGAGTACCTCGACCATGTAAACTAAAAGACGAATCACTGGCCTGAGAAAGCCGAGGGCAGTTGTATCCGATGAGCGCCTGGCGAACGGCCTTCTCTTTCAACCTTTCCGTATTCAACTTTGCCGGGGCCATGTGTAGCGGGGTGGGAAGTAGACAGTTTTTGAATTAGGTGAGTTTCTCCGCTAGCTTTTGATGACCTTTCAGCAGGACAAAACAGGGCGATAGTTAGTGGCAGTGCCTCCAGGAACGCCACCGGACACGCAACCAGCTGCCGTCGCCGGTGGGCGCTAAAACGTTCATCACAAAGCGAGGGGACACCTAGTCGTTTTGAGTCGGGCACCAGCTAGCGGTGTTCGCCCTGGAGTTATGTAAAGGCATGGGTATGTTACCAACTCACGGTATGCATGATACACCATGTACGGGGTCGTCGAATGGAGTAGAGACTACATGAATGGATGAGAGGTTCGAGGGGGCCCAGCATATTGCTCACCATGTTCTTATTGCATTTAGATTATTCACGGAGGACTCCCCCTCGTGCGACGGGTCCTGCCGTTGGAGGAAGGTGATGTTGACGCCAGAAGGTCCGGTAAAGGTGCTAGGTGCTTAAGGAAAGTGGGCTGAAAGTGTAGCTGCTTCCTCTTCACACGCATACGACGTTCTTTTGGCTGACTATACATTTTAGGGAATACTTAAGCAGGTTTTATCGTGGGCGAGGACGTGAGGCATCGCGAGGCATGCGAGCAGTCAAAGAACGTCGTATTCGTTAGGCGGTATTTCGGTGCTGTATGCAGCAACCATTAGATTTAGGTAAGGCGAGAATACAGTCATTTCGAGGTAAGCGAACTCACTTGGATTTGACTATCATAACCCTCGTCACACACGCACCCGTTAGAGTGCGTGACCTCATCCCGGCCAACAACATTGCCCCTGCTTCTCGCTTTCCAATCATCCCCGCAGAGACATAGCCGTTGTCCCTTGTCGCATCCTGGGTGTCGATGTTGGACAGACAGGTTTGAACATATTGAGTGTCGTCGTGAAGGAAGCATCCAGAAGGTGGGGTGCAGAAAGACGAAGGAGATGATACCATGAAGGCGTTTGCCCTCTTGTCGGAGAAGTAGGTGTCCTGCTTGAGGTCGTTCAGAGTGACGGAGAGAAGCTGGGAGACTCATGACGAGACCGCAGAACTCCGCGGCGAAGTCTTTGGCTTTGGGGAGGATAACGTCAGAGGCAGCAACGGACGGGATGATAGCTACAAACAGGTAGATACCTGAAATGCTCTGGGCGTCAAGGGACACTTCGGAGTGCTTCGTCCTGTTCCTGGTCCTCAACCTCAGGGGGTGCCTCTTCAGGCTCTGGTGATGCAGCTCGTCCTCAGAGACGTCCTTCTCAGGGAGGGTTCCAGTGAGACGTTGCGATTCCATCATCTTGCGTAACTAGCCCTTGCCACTGACCCAGGACCCGGCTTAGAGGTGGTAGGGGTAGCCTAGCTCGATGAACTCGCTTTTATTGAGTAAGTAGACAAAATCTTGGGCGATGACCTGGAAGAGGTCGTGAGGGACGACGAGGGCGATCTTGTCTTGTCTCCGGCACTTGAGGGCTTCAAAGATCAGGATACGGGAGGCGTCGAGAGAGGAGGTGGCGTTGCCTGTGCAACAAGCAACCAATTGATAAGCTTGAGAACAAAAGGACACAAATCCCGAGAAAGTGTAATCAGGGTTACGACGACGAGGGGGAGCTAAAGCCAGTTGCTGGTGCTGTCCACCACCCAAAAAGACTCCTCCACCAAGCTCACACACAAAGGTATCATATCCTTCACGCAAGTCCCACGAAATCTCGGGTAAGCCGGCCCTGTCGACCTTCTCGGGAGTGAAGCAGCGGGTAAGTAAGAAACGTTCCGGAATACCGTCTTCAAGGAGCGCGCTGAGGAAAGCTCATGGTCTTGCCTATCAACTGATTGTCGCCCAAGTAGAGAAAGTCTTGCTCATCTAGGGTAAGTTCTCCCGTGTAGGAGTTGTACATCCTAAGGATGGGTCGGGGCGAATCCTGAAGACCTGATGATGAAGGTCACCTCGCGAGAGGAGAGGTAGAGGGAGATGTCGGCGGGAATGGGGGAACGTGCAGGGCAGGCACCTCAGTCACGTGGCTGAGGTAGTCTCTTAGATTGTCGAAAATTGCCCAGCCAGCAATCTAAGAGACTCCCCAGCCATGGGCTGAGCCAGCCTTGGCTGGGGCCACCTGCAGCCATTGGCTCAGCCCTGGACAATATTTCTAACCTATGGCTGAAGGTGGCTGGGCTGAGCACAATATGGCTGGGAATGGCTGAGCTATGTCTCAGCCAATAGGTTGGCTGGGCATATTGGCTGAGCCAATCCTGTATTCTGGCTCAGCCTTCAACCAAATGGTTGACCTGCCCCAGCCAATATTGATATATATGGCTCAGCCATTCTAGCAGCTGGCTGAGCCATTTGATAAATTGGCTGAGCCATTATGTCACACTGATGTCACACTATTGTCACACATCAAATTTGTTTGTCACACTGATGTCACACATCATCAATGACATCATTATGATGTCATATATGGACTATGATGTCATATCATCTAAAATTAATTGTCTAAATTATGATGTCATAGCATCAGGCACATGATGTCATCAATCTCAGGCACAGGCACATGCTATCATTTGATCTCAGGCACAGGTACATGACATCATTGATACAGGCACAGGCACAGGTACATGATGTCATATGATTTTCAGGCACATGACATCACTCATTTAGCCACCTCATTTAGATAAGATTCAGAAGGTGAATTGGAAGATATCTCTGCCAAATCTTATCTGATAATGGAGTGTTGGGTATCGTTAGAAAGCGTTCATTGTGCTCTTTCCAATGTGTATACTTATAAGTGTATATCTCTCAGCTAGATCTATCTTATCTCTCAGCTAGATCTATCTAATCATCATATTGGTGTCTATAGCATGCTCGACGCTGGTAATATTGATTGTAAAGGGCATATTCATCAATTGTCTGGCCAGAAAACACTCACAGGTTGACAGCACTATGTTCTAGCCCTGATTGATACAGTTTTTCTGAAACAAATGTCTGATTACAGTGCATAATAGTGTAAAACATTGTCTCTTCAACACATTGTGTCATAGTCAATTTCAGAATGATGAGACTTGCTTGGTTTGAAGAGAGTACAATCAGAATGTATGGGGATCATCCTGCTCTACCTATTGACATGGTCAGATATCTCCAACAATCCTGTCTGCACCACCAGACAATCAATTTGCAAAGCAGTACAAAAATGATCGATTTGCGCTTTCTTGGTGGCTGTGCATGTTCCCACACTCTCTGGTACACATAGCTTAAAAGCCCCTTTCTGAAGCTCCATGATGCAAAAAACAGCTTCCAGAGCAGACTACATTGAGCCAAGATATAGGCGAAACAGTACAATTTGAACAAGTGCAAGAGCAACTTGTCTCACTTGTGCCAATTCACCATTCTCAATGCGTTCAACACCGAGTTCTTATCCGTTTCCTTTGAGAAAAGCTGCGTTGGAAAGCCATTTCAATTCTCTTTTCAATCCACATATTTATTCTCTCAACAGGTGCTTCAAAGTGGGTGAAAAACGGGGTATACGCACTGAAACTTGTGGGTTTTGCATTGTTTTGCCTATTTACCAGTGGTAGGAAGCACACCTGCATATGTATAGTATACCTATAGAAAGCCAGGAATCTACGCTTTCCGACGGTACTACATACATAGCATATCAGTTCCATCTGTACCCTGAAATAGGGCGCGGGAAAATAAGCGCCCGTTAAGCGCGGCGCTACGACTATTGACCGTTTTTACGCTTGAGCGCCCATCTGTTACCCCTGGGTGGCTGTACCGTCCTGATTACTACCGTGCCAAGGGAGGCCAAGAGGAACTCGGGCTCGGAGGGGGGGTCCGAGGCCGAGGGATGAGGACGCTCTGTGCCCAACGGCTCTTCCTTGAAGCTTGAACTTGCTCTTTCCCCTCTGTGCGGGACGCAACTCCCGTGCGCTTTCATCACCGCCTCTTCGTACAAATTGCTACCAGTGCGGTATGCGCAGCCCATGAGCGCGCTCGTCTGAGTACGCTTCGACGAGCGGATTTCTCGGCTCTCCCAAATCCCCGGCATTCAGATCGGAGGGGTACTGAGGATTCTTGACCGGCCGATCGAATGCGAAGGAGGGGAGTTAGAGGTGGGTTTACGACTTCTGAGAAAAAAAGGTGCTTTGATACAATGTGTCTAGATAGGGTAGTCAAGGAGATGGTAAGCATCTTTGGGAAGAAAAGCGTGGATCCATCCTCCAGTACGCGCGCGTCGGCAACGGTCTGTAGTAACCAGCACTCTGCTCGGTCGCTCATGCCTACGGGACAGGCCAGAATGATACTTGTAGTGTCGTGGTGACAGAAGATACCTGTTCATCGACAACACTGCATCCACTTCGAATTGCTTCGAAGCAAGGTATGAGAGAAAGAACCACGGATACGCGCGAAGCGAGCGCTTAACCTGGTACACTTCATTTTCCCTCTACGCGCTTCTATTCGCGACGCTCCCTGACACTCCCTCTATCCATACCACGTGGAGGTCGTTTTCACTGGACACGTCTGTTAGGCAACGCGACCACGTCTCTTAGAAGGACGGCTTTACTGAAATTCTGAGGAAGAAGAGCTATTTAGAGTGCTCCAACTGAGCTTCCGATCGTGCTTCTTTAAGTCGGTATCCACCTTCTGGATCATCGCTTTCCGACTATCGCTGTGCGGCCCTCAGGCGTGCCATTCAAAGGCTGGTTTTCCCTCCTTGTATTGGCCCTCGATCTGCCTTACCTCGTGCATACGTTCCAAGGACATTTGACCGAACCGTCGTAGCACAAACACTGTCTTACTCTGCCTTCGCTCGCAAGGAGCCGACTTGGAACAGGAAACGCACTGGCACTCACTCGTTGAAACCTCGGAACGCCTTACATACCCCACCTTCGCTTCCACCGGCACTCCCTTCTCCCGAAAACAGCAAGAACGCTATTAGGTGTACTGCGTTACTTTCATTCTAGTCCATCATCAATGAAAGTACGAAACACTGTAATATCACTCTGGTCTCAATTCAACCCGGATGTACGCTATCCGACTCGATTATGAAGCGAGTTTCGCTATTTCGTTACCACTTTCGCTTCCTCGTCTGACGCATCATGCGGAGCCGCCAAATTTCTACTCTCACTTCGCTTTGAATCTCAGAGGATAACCTTCAGAGCAAAGAAGCCTCTCCAACACGCGGAACGGCGAGCAACCCGCGACGGGCGCTTAACTTGCAATCATGCGCTTCACCAACCCCCTCCCCGTTCGGGCATCATCTCCGCATCGGCATCCACACTCCGTTCGCGACTGTTCGTACCTTTCATCTTGCACATCGACATCGTCTATCATGCTGCATCTTTGAGAAGCCGATGTCTACCAATCTGCGTGCGGGAGTGAACGGAAACAGTGGGTTTGATCAGATGCCCGAGCCCTTGTCCCGGTCTTCCGACGCGAGGGCAGACACTAAGCTCAGAGTGAAGGAGATTAGAGGGGACTTCAGATCTCAGCATACTTGACGGATGCGTGTGGAAAGGAGCGATTGATCTCCGAGGCAGATTGACGCTGGGAGAGGTGTGCCTGAACGACGAAGAGGGAAATATTTACTTTTTGGTACGANGGGATAATNGACGTCGAAAATGATGTGCCTGNNCGTGAGGCTTATAAGGGGTTACCCTGNCGGTTACNTTACNTCGTTCCCTGCTTGTTCACCCAAGTCACNCACCATTCAAATGCCCATACTAAGGCGTACGGCTACGTTCANGGCTGAGCCCNNGGANCGTCGAGAGTCGACTCACTCGTAACTCAATCTGTATATGCAGGACANTGTNNATTCNGATNGGTTATACTGTACAACACGGGTGAAGNNAGAAATACGGAACAAAGGGAGAACATAAGCAGCATTGTACATAATAGAGGNATGCATATACGTTGAATCNGGGAGGGAGATTTTGTATCACTCCTCATCGTCGCCTAATATCTGCATGCCAGTCGCTCTTAGATTTGGCAGCATCGAATCGTTCGACGGAGACTTTAATACCCTTCTCCCTCCACTTCCNCGCCATCGCCTCCACCGTACGCCGCCACTTCCCATTCCAAGTAGAGTCCTTCCCTTGAAAAGCGAGCTTGAGNGAAGCGAGGTTTGGTAGGAAGGTTNCAGAGTCGACAAGTTCCTGGAAGCAGAGCCAGTGGAGCTCAGGTACATCGAGCGTATCCATTCGAAATCCCTCGTACACNGAGATACNNAAGGNAGACAGGGTNAGNGGCAGCTGCTCGAGAACGTTCCGGAACAACNGNNGTTGANNGTTCGCGTTGGTTCCGGGGTCTACAAAGACGACGAATGTGAGGTNCAAAGCTTGAAGGCNTGTGCAGCAGCCGATGAAGTTGCGGAACACCGACTGGTTGAGCTTGATGNACCCTTCAGGNGAGCGAACCACAAGTTCCTGNACGGCCGGGAAGCGTAGAGACTTGAAGAAATAGTCCANAGGACCCTCTNGGTAATCCAGGCGCGGCATTACGAAAACCTGCATGTTAAACTTGCNCAAGTTGGGTAACTCCACGGGGACGGGGGTGTCGGAGAGGTTTCCATCCAGTTCCCTTTCGAGATGGATGTGGAGGTGGCACGATTCGAGTTTTTCAGAGCACCGCTTGAGAACGCCGATGACTTGCTCCACGCTATCCTCCNNGCTGCGAAGAACCAGCGTCNTCAGCTGTTCCCAAGGAAACCACTTCACCCATATGTTTAGCTTATGAACGGCGAGTTCAAAGTTAACCAACTGAGGCATTGACGCTGCAGGAATTCCCGANCCGCNAATATAAGAGACGAGACCTCGATCCATCTCGTCGCCTTGGGTTGTGAAGAACTTCAGAGTCGTCAGATTGNGCCAGACCTGNGGCATTGGACGCCTTCCAANCTGTACGTCAAACGGNAGGACGATNAGAAGATACAGGGCCTGAACCGGGTCGAAAACGAACTCGGCGGTGTGAACAAGGGCCACCACCTTTTGTGCGATCCATCCCTCGAGTGCNCAAACGGCTTCGAAGATTCCTGGGTCACCGGAGGCNTACATGAACCCGGGTAGGGTGGGGTTATACGGCTGGCGGAGAGCCAAGGAGAACGGTTTCCCCGCCACTCTGTTGATCACCGAGGGACTTGAGAGGTAATCGGCAATGGGCTTGTAGAGTTGCGTTTTGGCGTGGAATCCGGTATTGAACATCCCCCATGCTGATCCTTGAAAGTCCAGGATAAAGATAGTCCAGAAGCTTGGNTCGTTTCTCNATGATTTCCTTGAACTGTTGGTTGACGAGCATCAGTGTCAATAGAGCCTTCCTCGAGTCCTTCGCGGAGGCGATGAACATGGAGAAACAGAGGGTGAGGACCTCCACCGGGAGAGACAAGATGTGGGGGTGGCTCAGAACGGTGTTCATGGCGGGGGATGAGATTCCAGGATCTGCAATATTCCACCTTTATAGGCAGGCTGGAGGCAGGCACGGTAGCAGGCGTTTGGCTTTGTCCAGAACAGGGGTCATACCATCATGACAGCGCGGGAGGACGAACTTTGGACCTTGCAGGGTGCTTGACTACTATCTCGTCGCTTGGATTTGCTCGAAGCACACGTAGGTAGAGGAAGCGTTGGCATAGGAGTTCGGGACCTGCTTAATCGGAAAATGCAAAGTTGCAAAGCCCCAGGTTTGGTCGTCGATCGTACGCTGGTCCAAGTTCGACTCGGACCGTCGAAGGGGCACCGCTTTACTTGGCGAGCAGCCGTATTGTTCTATTTGAAATTGTAGAATATACCTAGCGATAGGAAATAACAATCAGCGTCAGCAAAAGTTGCAGCAGGACCGCATCCAAGCTCCTCAATAAACCGTGACAGCACCGCAAACAAGAGATGGATTGTGTAAGGCCGTTGGCCCTACAGTTCCTCTACTGTAGCATATATAGCCGCGTGAAGACATTGGCCTAACCAATGTCTTAATGTAAGCAGGCTCACAGCCACGTCCGAGAACCGCTACACCAAGTTGCACCACATCATGCTCGACTGGCGCCAGGCTATCTGCTCAACGAAAGAGGTAAATTCATGTACGGATACACAAGGAGAGTATTACTTTACCGGTTTACGAGGGCAGAAGGGGGGAAGATGAGCGGATCAACGATAGCTGGCGGGCAAAAGTTCAACGAACTCCGAGTCTCATCGATGATGACCCTGGGTCTGAGGTAGGCTGAGGTTTGACGTCTGACCCTCAATAACCGTATACAGCGCACAGGGTGGTCTCCCGCGGCGACGGAGTAGTTCAAGGCGGACTCTCTCAGGTTCTGTGTCTGCCAGGCTGCAGGGAACGGGGAGCACAGCGGCTGAAACCGTAGGGATAGCGTTGAGAGCAAAGAGCCAATAACTGGTACCTAGCCCGCTGGCGTCTCCGGTCCACATCAGGCGAATATGATCTAATCTAATCTTCAAGATCTACCATGAGGGAAGGGAGCGTAATGTAAGGCCGGTTCCAAGGAGGAGTCTGCAGTCTTGCCGGCTTATTCGCTATTACAGCGTATTCCGTTGTGGGTCATAGACCACTGCTGGACCGTCCATAGTTTCACACCTCAAACAAATGCAAAAGAACATTGGATTCAGACTGGCCCGGTTTCGTACTGTACAACACGGAATAAGGGAGAGATAGGAAGGGGATGGGAACATGAGTCTAGATAAGAGGATGATTTGCATAGGGAAAAGGGAGTTGTTGGTGAAGATTTCTCAGTGCTCAATGGCCGCTGTGTTTGAGAGAGGAGTGTCACTCTTCCTCGTCTTCAAGTTCTTCGTCATAATTGCCATAACCTTCCAGCAAATCCTGCGGGAAGTGCTCAATCCAATCGTGCCAGGCCTTCTCCACATCATACTTAGTGGTGGAAACGGTGGTTGGCGCGCCCGCATATCTTTCGAGGCTCCATCGCCTCCATTGTTCGAGCAGTTCCTGCACCTTAACAGCCCACCTCTTCCAATCCTCAGGGCTTCCCAGAATAGAGACATCAAGCGAAGTGACTCTTGGCAAGAAGGAGGCGGACCGAAGTCCCGCAGCATACCTCATCCAAACAAGCTGGGGCAGGACAAGCACGTCCTCTTTGTTTTCCACCGACACCGAGAGCGACAGGCTGGACAGCGTGTGCGGTAGGATGCCAAGAGCTGAACCAAAAGCCACGTGTGGGGCAGCGTGGAAGTCCAAGAAAGCCATTTCAAGGGTTTGAAGGCTCTGGCAACGGCCCATAAATCCCCTGAAGGCTATAGGGCAGAGACGCGTTCCCCCTTTAGCAGAGCGGATGTGGATTTCTTCTACGGCTGGAAAAGCGACAGTGCTGAAAAGGTAATCCAAGGGTCCGGTGAGAGGGAATGCGACTGAAGTCTGCGAGTGTGCATGAACGTCGAACTTGCGCAAGTTCGGAAACTTCACCGGGTCCGAGAGGGTGGAGTAATCCCCATCGAAGTACATGAAGAGCCCGACGCGAAGGGAGCAAGTCTCGAGTTTCTCGGCGCAACTGTGAAGGACTTTCACGACATCTTCCACAGGCGATTCTTCAATCCGAAGGTCGAGTGCCTTGAGTTGCTTCCAAGGCATCCACGGAATCCAGACGTCGATGGCGTTTACTACAAGCTTCATGTAAACCAGATGAGGCATCAACGCGACGAGCTGACCCTCATTCACGACGCGATCCCTGAGGTCCATCGGCATTCTCTGGCCCTGCGTCGTAACCAATTTGAGCGTCGTCAATCGGTCCCAGATATCCAGCGGATTGCGTTCCTCCAACTGGATGGGAAACACCACGAAAATGTTCAGCGCTTGCACACTGTCGAGGGTGAGATCCGCATCAGTGATCTGTGACACCACATCCTTGCCTAGCCAACCCTGAATTGCAAAAATTTCTCGAAAAGCTTCCTTGTCGCCAACGGTGTAGTTCAGATCCTCAAGCGTGTCGTTATATGGCTGACGTAGGGTTAGAGAGAAGGGCCTATCCCCCGCTGGCATGGTCTTGAGGTGCCGGGCGACGGGGTGGTAGAGTTGTTTGCCGATGCTAAAACCAAACTTGGTTGAATGCCAATTCGAACTTTTGAAATCCAGCGTGAACTTCGACCCTAGATTCTTGTCGTCCAGTACGGCGTCATTCCAATGACGGTTCACAAGCCTAAGATTCTCGATGGTCTTCGGAGTGTTGGCGGTGTCAGCGAGGGCTTGGCCAAATATGCAAGAGAGGAGCTCCACAGGGAAGGCGGAAACGGGGGGAGTAAGGTTGTTCATGGTGGGGGATGAGAATCCAGAGCTTGCAGAATCCCACCTTTATACAGAAGCGGGCGACAGACGCGTTTAGCTTTGTCGAATACAGGAGCGATGCCACAAATAACGTCGGGCTGACCGCGCGGGTGTACGAAGTTTGGACCTTGCAGTGCACATAGCGACTCTCCAATTGCTTTGATATGCTCCAGGTACTGGTAGCTGAGTGGGTGGTTGTCACAGAAGTGCGAGACGTGCTTGTTCGGGCAATGCAAAATCGCAAGGCTCCTCGCTAGGGCCTTTGGTTGTCGGTCGCTCACCGGGGTCAGTTGGCCAATCCAACCTCCATCCGCACTGCCTGACTTGGCACACAATTGTGGGTCGGGCGCATAGCTCCATTCTGAGTCGTGAGATAGACCTAGAGACAAGAGTGAGCGTCGGTGACATAGGGCAAGACTGTATCGATCCAAGCGACTTGCGCAGCGGCGCCGCAAACAGCCTGAGGGGGTGGGCTTACGCGTATGGTTACCTGGTCAATGCAAGCCGTGAAACGGCCATTGATCATGAACGGGTCGGAACACAGCCTGTGTTAGGCTCAGTGTTATCGCAGGTTGACGATGAGCCTGCATTCCCCTCTCGAGGGGCGTCATTGAATTCTTGTCCAGCATCACCTACCTCTTCCCCTCGACTGTCATGAACTTGTCTCTCCCATGAGTAGAACCGTCCGGATTCGGTGTCTGCTACCGGTAGGCTGGATAAGCGGGAGCACGGCGTCGGGATAGCGTCGAAGGCAACTGAGGGGGCTCGGGACTGATGGTGACCGTGACTGACACATCTACGATCTAGTATTAGTCTAATCTCGACACGATAAGATCTTCAGTTCAGCCTGNGCAGCCTGCCGCGAGGTTAGGATCGTGGCACAACGACTCGGAGACACTGGTTCTAGGAGAGTGCAGTCTTGCCAGCTTATTCGATGTTGAGGTGTCGGAATAAGAGTGCTGAGCCCATACAAGTTGTTGCCGATGGACCACAATTGGATTTACGCGTACCCCAAATGCAGAAGAACACTGTTAATTCAGACTTGTTATACTGTACAACACGGAAGAACACAGAGATATGGAAAAGAGGGATACACATATCTAAGTGGTAGATGGTTTGCATAGAGAAAAGGAGAGGCTTTCGTAAGTGCCTCGTCGGAAGGTTCGCGCCCCAGAGAAGAGTGTATCGTTCCCCCACGCCTTATTCATCGTCGTCATCGTCATCCATTTCGTCGTTCTCATCCATATCCTCATCCTCTTCATGGGCATCCTCATCGAACTCCTCGTCGTCCATGTATACATCTTGATCATCTTGCAAACTCTTCAAGGGAAAGTACTCGTCCCACTCGCGCAAGGCCCCGATCGCATCGAACCGCTCGACCACAACTTCAACCCTATTCCTCCATGATTCAATCATTCCTAACACCGTGGGCTTCCATGTCCGGTGCCAGGTCGAGTACTTCCCGTCGAAATAGAGGTTGAGAGACACCAGGTTTGGCAGAACAGCCGTCGACTCTTGAAGATCTTTGTCGTACAGCCAGAGTAGCTGCGGGACGTCGACAGAGTTCCCTTGAAGTCCCGGGACATCGGCCACGGTGAGAGTCAAAGTAGATAAGGTAGATGGGAGATGCTCAAGGACTTGTCGGAAGGATGGACTTTCTTTGTGGGCCACGAAAATAATATTCGTGAGTTCCAGAGATTCAAGGCTCGTGCAGCTCTCGGCGAACTTTCGAAAGGCGGGCTGGTTGACGCCAGTGAGCCGTCCATGAGGGCGGATCACGAGTTCTTGAACGGCTGGTAGTCGGATGGACTTGAGAAAATAGTCGAACGGACCATCNTCGTGGTCTGCACGCGTACTCGCCTGAAGAGTACGCATGCAGAACTTCCGCAAATTNNCGAACTCCACAGGGAAAGGTGGATCGGTAAACTTCTGGTCTTTCTCTTTCCAGAGCTCGACGCGGAGAAAGCATGATTCGAGTTTCTCGGAGCACCTCTTGAGAACATGAAGGACTTGCCCCACAGTGTCCTTCCGAATGCGAAGATCCAGTGTTTTCAGCTGTTCCCAAGGAAGCCACCTCTCCCACAAGCTGAGGTTATGGACCCCCAATTGCAATTCAATCAACTGGGGCAATGACGCTGCAGGAATTCCTGCCTGGCGAACAAAAGCAATGAGAGCTTCGTACATCGCGTCTCCCTGAGTCGTGATCAGCTTCAGCGTCACCAAGTTTTCCCAGACCAGCGGCATAGGGCGCTCGCCTAAAGACACGTCGTATGGAAGGGCGATGAAGAGGTTGAGAGCCTGCACAGGGTCGAAACCAAAACTCGGCGTTGCGAATGAGGGTTACCACATGTGGTTCGAGCCACTCTTCAATTGCCCAAATGGTTTCAAAGATTGCTGAATCCCCGGAGGCGTACATGAACTCGCGGAGGGTGGGATTGAAAGGCTGACGAAGTGTCAAGGAGAACGGTTTTCCCGCCATGGCCACTCTTTTGATCACCGAGGGACTTGAGAGGTACTTGGCGATGGGCTTGTAGAGTTGCGTTTTGGGGTGGAATTCGGTATTGTACGTCCTCCATGCCGATTCTTGAAAGTCCAGGATGAAGATAGTCCAAAGGCTCGGGTCGTTCTCAACGATTTCCTTGAATTGTCGGCTGACGAGCATCAGCGTCAATAGGGCTATCCTTGAGTCCTTCGCGGAGGCGATGAACAGGGAAAAGCAGATGGAGAGGACCTCCACAGGGAGAGACGAGATGAGGGGCTGGTTGAGAAGGGTGTTCATGTTGGGGGATGGGATCCCAGAGCTTGCGGGGACCGGCCTTTATACAGAGGCCAGCGATAAGGTGCGTCTGGCTTTGTCAAATACGAGGGCCACATTATGAAAAGTCGGGTTGACAGCGCGGGAGCATGAAGTTCGGACCTTGCAGTGCGCCTTTACGCTGGCTTTGATATGCTCGAGGCAATGGTAGTTGGGGAGTGGTCTCCGCAGGAGTGGGGGACCTGCTTGATTGGGGAATACAAGATCGCGAGGCTCCTTGCTTGGGCCTTTAGTCGCGGGCGCACACTGGTCCAAGCTGGACAATTCAGCTAGCATTTGCACCGCTTGACTTAGCGCGCAGTTGGGAGACAAGCGCATTGTTCCATTCGGGTCGTGGAATGGACCTAGAGATGGAAGACAACAGTGAGCTTCGGGTGACATAGGGCGAGGCCGTATCCAAGCGCCTTACGCACGGCACCGCAAACGGAGAATGGACTTGGACCAAACCGACAGGCGCAGGGCCATCTGCACAACAGAAGAAGTTATTGTATTGCAAGTCGTGTATGATATCCAGTGAAACTATTACTTTACCGCTACAACACCCCGCTAGTTCTTCCACACGTCATAACGTTCCTCAACACGTCGCTTCACCTCCAGCACATGTCGATGTCGTTCTGCACTCTATCCTCTAATGAACGGATGGTTCAACGCCTCCTTCGGCGTAATCCTCCTCCCAGGGTCCAGGACCAAACACTTCTCCAACAGGTCCACGAGACTCCCCACAAGCCTCACCTCCTCCTCCTTCAGCCCCACACTACTCGCCATAACCCGACTCCTCAAATCCCTCGTGCCCCTATTCCCCAAATTCACTCTATTCAACACAACCTCCTTCCCGAGTCCAAGATCCTTCTCAACAGCTTCGACGAAATTGCCGAGAGAGTCAAAGTACTTATCCGCGAACCTAGCCCGCTTGAGGAGCTTCGAATTAAACCGGCCTTTGACTTCCATCATGAGCAGGAGCATGTGTGCGTTAGATTTGCCAGGGAAGAGGATCTTGCCGGTGTACAGCTCGTACAGCGTGCACCCGACGGACCAGACGTCCAGGGAAGGATCGTAGGGGACGCCGAGGATGATCTCGGGAGAGCGATAGAATCGGCTGACGAGATACGGCGTGATCTCATTCTCGCTGGCATCGGAGGCGCTTCCCAAGTCACAAAGCTTGAGGAGGTTCTTCTGCTCATTGACCTGTGGGGGAATGTGTTAGTCTGACATTGCTAGGCAGCCGCAGGACTTACTAGGATGTTATCTGGCTTGATATCAGCATGCATCACATTCGCCTTCTTCAACAAGCTCAGAGCCAAGAAGAGCTGGTGAGCGTACGCTCGGACCGCACGAATGTTCAAACCGACGTCTTTTCCGAAACGCTTGACGACTTCACGCAGGTTCATGCTGAAAAGTGCAAGTCAGCACTCGTCATTTGAAGCAGAAGATCCGTCAACAAACCTCAGACTCTCGAAGACGAGACACAGGTGACCTCTATGTTCGAAGGTCCGCTCGAGCTTGACGACATGCTTCTTATCTTCGAGGTCCAGCTGGCGCAGCTTGTGCAGAATCTGTGCCTCCTTGAGTCCAGCTTTATACCTGCACGACTGTCAGCTTCTATGCATTGCGAAGAAAGAGGAAGACTTACATAGGTTCCTGACATCTGATGATCTTAATCGCGACCTCCCTCAACCCATCCTTGCCCTCCCTGCCTCCATCCACATCGACCAGATTACCACTTCCATCATCCTCTTTGAGGACCCGCGCTCGAACGACATTGGCGAACATCCCCTTGCCGAGGCTCGAGAACACCTGGTAGCGCCCACTATCGAGGTACTCTCCGAGAATAACAGTGTAATACCCCTCGGGGTCTGCAGCTGAATCCACCATGAGAGCCGCAGGGTTCAGATTCGTCGTAGGTGCATTCTAGTGAAGGGCCGTTCATCATTTTTAGAAAATCATTGAGGCGATAGAAGACGACCTTCTTCCTTACGACCTTCTTTTTCTTCTTCTTCGGCTTCTCCTCATCGTCGCCCATCGCGATAGCAAACATGTCATCTACATCTTCCTCTTCGTCATCCGTCACCTCAACTTCCTCTTCCTCCCCATCATCAACGACCATTGGCTCTTCCTTGGCCTTACCTGGCAACTCGTCAACTCCGAACCGCCGCCTCTCGTCCTCGCGTCTGTCGAGACTTGGGTCGTAATCGGCGGCTTTGACCTGCTCTGCCTTTTCCTCAGCGTCAGTCGACGGCTTATCCTTGTCCTCTTCATCTTCCTTCGCCAGAGCAAACCCGTCGTCGATTCCAGACGTCGGTGGAGGCGGTGACGCCGAGTCGCGTTGACTCTTGCTCGGCGCTCCACCTACGTATCTCGGTCAAAAACGCATGCCGGTAGATGTGGTGATACTCACTCGGGGGTACACTTCCATCCTTGACAGAAATTTTAGCCAGGGCATCGCCCACAACCATGCTCGGGGTCTGAGGAGGCACACTCGCTCCTGTACCATCCACGTTCGTCGCGATTCCACTCGCAAATACGCTCGACTGTCCCGACGCATGCTTAGCCAGGATCGCAGCCCGCTTTCGACGGCGTTCTTCCATGATTTCTTCGATAGACTTTTCTTGTTCTGGCTCAGGTTCCGGCTCAGGTTGCGTGTCCGCTGCGTGTGCATCGCCCATCTCGACGTCCTTGCTCCCTGACTTCATATCTTGAGGGCGAGGTGAGATCCTATACAACCAAGTAGTTAATATCATGAAAAAAAGTAGAAAGTTTGACATCTTACGATACTCACTCGCCTTCTTCCTTCTCGTCATCGTCTGGAACAGCGACCACTGCGGCCGACTTCGACCTACTCCTCTCTCTCTCCCTGGTCCTACTGCGACTCCTCCGCCTCTCTCTATCGCGTCTGTGGTCTCTGCTCCTGTCCCTGTCTCTATCTCTCGAATATCGCCGACTATCTCGCTTGTACGAGCCTTTGCGGTCATACTCGGACCTGCTTGAGCGCTCGGAGCGTTCCTTCAGGTGGACATCCCTCCAATCGGCCACAGGAGACTCCTTGCGACTGCGTTTCGGCGTAATACCGTTACGATGGCCTTCATCGCGGTCTCCTGGGCGTTTTTGGGTCCCTGAGGAAAGGTTAGCCATGCTTTATTGCGTCTGAGGGTTATAGAGAGGTAGAATACGAATTCAAGCTCGAGATATGGCGTAGGTTGTGGAGTCAAGCGTGGAGATAAGGCTTAACCACGCCTAAAACGCCCTTAATATGGTGGACGATGTCGAGCCGGGCCAGGTGGTAGTATGTGAGAGACCCTATACTCATAACCCCACAGCCAGGAACTTGGTATTTGCTCATGTTTAGTTCAAAGGCCGACGACCCGAACCCAGCGCAGATGAAACTGAAGGCAGTGGACTCAGTGGAGGAGAATAGCAACAGAATACGTGGAGGAAATTTAATACGGGTGATTTGGCCCTCAATACCTGTGACCCGAGGCCTATAAGGCAGAGAATCTAGGGCTGAGTTTACAGTTCAGAATTCCAAGACACACGGACGATACTTCGTTCATTACAGATCTACGTAGGGAGAGCAAACGCATATTGGGTACATGAAAAGCATAAGCGGCTGGCATAGACATCATAGAGTTCAGTAGTCCGCCAAAAGCATTGACTGTACGAACGAGATAAATTAAGGAAAAGGTGTAGACCACCATCCTAACCATCCGAATCACTGAACAGCGATATCGGTCTATTCAGAGGCGCAGGACTCATAAACTTTGGCGTAGTCGCACTCCCCATCCCAAACACCCCAAAGTTCAACGTCCCCTTCTCACTCCCAGGACTCACCACCCTCGGACTCCCCGCAGTAGAAGACGCAGCAAACTTATAGTCCGACCCAGGAATGGGGGCTGAGAGGTACGACCGGAGGCGGAACCCACGAGTCGGATCCAGTGGGTCCCAGGTTGCCCATGATGTCTGAGAGTGATCGTAGCGCTGGTACTGGGGAGGTTGGTCGAGTACGTTGGCGAGGTAGCCGTTCTCGAACGATCGTAGAATGGCGATGTCGCGTACGAACTGGCGAAAGGCGACGTAGGAGCACCGTACGGCGACCTCGGCACAAAGCTTGGCGATGTGGGAGAAGTAGGCGTTGGGTGAACTGGGACCTGTAGCCTGGCCCACCTGGGCGACAGTACCTCCGCGGTGAGGACTCTGCGGAACGCGGAGTACTGGAAGTTGGCCGCATCCTCGGCTCCGTGGAAGCCAAAGGGGAGAAGGCCGCATTCATAGGGTCGCCACGGAACAGACCATCCTGTTGCCATTCTGGGGAGTTGGTGTCGTACGGGGTCATGGCCACCTGTCCCGGCGTCATACCACCGTCAATCTGAGCAGCCAACATGGACTGAACAGGTAGACGATGATCGACGATAGCGTCCTTGAGCATATCGATATCCAAAGCCACCTCGAACGCTCCTGTACCCATTGGCGCCATCTGTCCAAACATGACGTTCTCCGCGATACCGTGACAATCATCCTTCTCTCCAACAGCTGCAGCCTCCATCAGAATTTCGACCGTCTCCTCGAAGGAACACCTCATCAACGCTCCAGTATCCGCACGGTTGATACCATGACGGGTAATGGCCATTAGCGTGCCCCGATGTGTCATGAGGTCGCAAAGTAAAGCCAAGTGCCGGTAGTTGACGTAGGAACCGTCGAACTCGATAACGTTTCGGATTTCCTTCATGATCGCACCACGCGCCGCTTCAATACCCAACACGTTGAACACCTCCACGCAGTTGTTCGAGTACGTCCTCGACGCATCCACACCATCGACGCACATAACAGCCTTCAGATTCGTTCCATTCGTCTCCAGAATCCACTCCGACTCCTTGATCGTCTTGATCGCACCTTCCCCATCGATGATCACCTTGTCCGAAGGCGTCAAGAACACACGATGGATGCCCTTGTTGCTGCCCTCACTGCCCAGAAGAATGCTGCTACCACCAACAAGTACGCTGTACAATGTCCTGCTCCCTTCAAATCCGGCACCAACAATGCTCAAAGGTACCTCCAGTACTTCACCCTCTGGGCACGAGTTCAAGGACCGCTGATGAACAAAGGAACAACAATGGACGCCAAACACTGGATCTCAGCCTTTCTATCTGGTCTAGAAGGAGAAGCAGCCACCTGGGCCTCTCAGCACCTTGAGAAGATAACCACTCACTACGGGTTAGGGAACACCTGCACCAACACAAACTTCCCCTGTAGAGGAGACTGGGAATACCTTTGTCGAGGACTTCAAGACCCGGTTCTTTGCCGCGGATGATGCCCTTGCTCTGTAGAGAGAACTTGAGACCATCTCCCAGGGATCACGTTCTGTTGCGGACTACGCAGCCAGGTTCCAAGAAGTCTCTGGGCACACTGGCCTCTCCAGTACTGATCTCATGGTCCGTTTTAACAAAGGACTGGTGCGGAAACCCAAGGAGTGGCTCACCTTAGCCAACCTGGGGAAAGACAAGCCCAAGACACTCTCGGACCTCGTCAAATCGGTCATTGAGACACCTCAGTCATGTGGACTGGACAACCCCTAAGGTATATTTTTGCGTCAATGCAAGCACCTAAGGAGATGAACCTTTTAGATTGATCCAGGCCTGGACCTGCTGGATTTCCCAGCTGGGCCAGCATCCATAATGGAACCAATCCAGTCCAATCTTTGTCCAGTTGGTCCTAGACTAAACCCTTTCAAGCCCAGTCCAGTCCAGCCCAGTCCAGTCCAGTATGACTAATCACAGGGTGTCTAAGGTCCCTGGCACCAATATTCTGGATCAATTTTCCCTCAATTTCTCCAGTACTGCTTCTATTGCTAGTAGAGCCCCCTATTAGTGAATATTCAGACAAAAATACCCTTGGACAAACAGTCTAGGCCTATATTAGATGTTGATTTGGTAGCTGGATTAGTCCAGGGATGCTACTGGACTGGTCCAGATGTAGGCTATACACCATTATATATGACATCATATGATTTTCATCCATCAAAATGTCAATCACCATCAATGACATCATCTTACATCACATCAAAAAGGGGCACATCAATGACATCATGATTGTCAGGAACAGGCACCTGATGCGACGTAATGATCTACATGATGCCACCTAATGACATCGCATCACTAACATCACACTCATTTAGATAAGATCTTGAACATCAACAAGCCATTTCTCTAGTATCTACCTAACAGATAAGGGAGATATGGGTATCATTAGAAAGCGTTTGAGGAGGGCTTTCTAACAGTACTACTTTTGTGAAGAATATGTCCTTTCTTTCCTACCATAAGGCAATTACTTCTAACTGACCATAAAATTGTGTTCATATTGACAATTGCACCACAATGGAGAGGGTTATAGCATTCTAAAGACATAAATAAGATGATAGTGCATTGTTGGCAGCTATTCAAGGTGTTTTACTCACTGTACCTTAAGCTGGACTACCAGTATGCACATAACTGTTGTGATGCATGACAAAGTGAATTGGACCTAGGTCAGTGCAGAACAGCACATTTCTCTTTGTTAACACTGCCAATGCTCTTAAGGTATTTCAAATATTGCAGCTGAAGAAAGATAAGCATAATTACGCATATGCAGGGTATCGTAGAGCTCTTTGCATACAGTGTGCAAAAAGCTAGTATTTGCCTGATATCGGTGGCTATGCATATTCCCACACTCTTAGGCATGCATAACCGAAGTCTACACATCAATACCTATAGAATGAGATAGGTCGCTCAGAAATCGGACCAGTCAATGCTACGATATAGCCCAAACAGTCATTTTGAACAGCGAAGTTGCAAAGAACAACTGCTTCAATGTTGTTCATAAGAACATCTTTGTGTATATCTCAGTCATTCCTCAACGGTTTCTTATGCAGACTACTGCATTCTGATCCCCCACCTCTGCCTGTCACTGCTATGCCATCCACTAAAATCCCCACACTTGTCAAGGGCTTCATTTTGGACCATCCTCTGTTCGTTTTCGCATTTTTGCAATATATGTGCCATTGTTCATGCTATTTTGGAGCTTTAGGCATGCAGAACCAATGCTATGTATGGTGTATTGTGTACCCTACCTCCTGGACTGCATTGGAGTGCCCAGAATCTCCATATGTTGGCTGCACATATGCACCAAAAAAAATCATCAACATGCTCTGCTTACCTAGATTGTTGCATTCTGGAGAAGTGGCAAGCCACATATTTGGTCTATATGCAAAACTAAACTGTAGCACACCAATGTCTCTCACAGTATATGGCAAGAGAGCAGTGTTAACAGCCATTTAATCCAGTGAAAACCAGCTTTGCAGTGGGGTTTGCTGGTGAACTGAGTATGAGGCACACTTGCAGTGCATGTTTATCAAGCATTTGGCAGTGGCAAATACTATCAGAAAGCCCTGAAAATGACCTTCCTGATGGTACCAAAATCATCTATATCAGTGAAGAACTGCTTGAGATAGAGCACATACAATGTCTGACCTTTGTTATCTAAATGAGTGTGATGTTAGTGATGCGATGTCATTAGGTGGCATCATGTAGATCATTACGTCGCATCAGGTGCCTGTTCCTGACAATCATGATGTCATTGATGTTGCCCCTTTTGATGTGATGTAAGATGATGTCATTGATGGTGATTGACATTTTGATGGATGAAAATCATATGATGTCGCTATGTCCGTTTCGAGAATTTAGAGTGCCATGTCCATTTCTCTGGCACCAATGGGACAAGCCTCCTTAAGAGACGTAACGATCACAGCGTGATGCATGCCGCCATGCATCCGCGCTGTGATCGTTACAAAGGCATACATGTGGGCGCATATGTATGCCTTTTCGGGTTATCGACAACGAGGCTGACCCTACTGAAGTGAAGGTGCGCAGCGCCTTCGTCGCAGTAGCTCAGCCTTTCAAACTCCTCTCAACCACATTTGGCGTATAAATTGAGGGCACCCTTTCACAGTGTCTGCATCGAAACCCCGGTACAGCGCCTCCATCCATAACCCCTCTACAGCACCTCCGAGTCCATCTATAACCTTTCTTTCTCTGCGAACCGACCCACGTATCGAGACAGTCTTCACCCGCTGTGCGGAGTGCACTCATCCTCCCACCCACCGACTGGGGGCGCGCTCTTCCACGCGCCCATGCAGCCTACCGTTGCCTTTGGTTACCCGTCAATACACCCACTTTCAGTTCGCACCGCCTTTCCTGAGCAGAGGACAGCTCCGCTGCGCAGCATGTCACAACTCGTCCAGAACCGCCT
>JANDKE010000485.1:0-24566 GCA_027627275.1 Coprinellus aureogranulatus
TGCTTTGTAGGTGGCGCGGGTGGAGGAGGGGTGCGGTCTCTCATTATGATGCTGGAGAACGTCGATTAGATTGTCAATGTAAGAGCTGATATCCTACGAGAAAATATACGCACTTTGGGATAGGCTTTGTGAAAGGGAAACCGGTGGTACGAAGTCAAGATAGTAATAAGTATATCGCAGTGAAAGAAACGCAGAGGGTTTTATAGGCGCTAGGGGAGTGTGCCACACCGTGAACGTGACTATTGCCAACCGCCCTTTGTTCTTGTGCGCGGTGGCACGATTGGCCAAAGCTCTCGCCAAAAGCGAGTTTGGTCATGTGCGCGCGTAGAGTGCTTGGACCGGGGCAGTCCACGCAGAGGTTCCCGTACCTGTGTGGTCATACACGCGCCCCAACCTCCACCCCATGTCCAGTGAAGTAGTAGACTCTGATGAATGCTGCACGGTCATAACACCCCTCGTCGATCCTCGGTGTCACCAGCTTTTCTCTGCGTTTGGTTTCAGTAGGCAACTTGAATCATCCGTCGGCGGACGTTCGTCCCAGCGAGCTTAAAGGATATGCTGTGAGTAGGCAGGCCGCGTGGGGAAACGAATAACCTTCCGAGATTCCTCGTCCACAGAGTGGTCCCGGGGCTACACAAATAGTGAGAGTCGTTTTCACTCTGTAATTTTTTTTAATCGCTATTCGACCAGTTCGGTCGTCTGAGGCTCACCGTGACCTCACCAGAACATAGCGAGAAACAAGCTCAACGAAATCAGACGACATAGTAAAGGGCTCTAGAGGGGTGATGGTGGTGGTGGTGGGTGGTAGGACATGACATCGAGTTCCACCGCGGGTGAGCCAAGACGCGTTGGTCTGCCCCTAACTGTAGATCTTATCGTAGATTAGATTAGATCGCCCAGCCATTTCTTCAACGCCATCCCTTCAGGCGCTGGGTTCTCCTCTTCCCCATCTAGAATACCGCAACCTGGGCGAGTCTCACTTCGGTTGCCCCATGGTCAGCGTCGTTTCTGCAGAAGCGGCTACCAGGTGCAAGAAACAAGGGTGCCCGATATGCTCGTGATCGGCGCCATTAGAGACTTTGCACCCCTCCTCCTGCGTGGTTGACAACCCGGGCCCGAGGCTCGACACCCAAGTACAAGGGCATGATCGTCATCACAGTATCTGACAGCCTCAATGGATGAATGGAGTCAAGAGGACCCAAGGGTGGAGTCGGGTGAGCTTCATGTACGTACGGTCGTTGTAGGGAGAACAATAGCGAACGGGAGCCCGATAGTACAAAGCAAGTGATAGAGACGAAAAATGGACGTTGTCATGACTTTCGGTGATGAATTTGGACGTTCCTCATCTAGCGTTTTGAATGGAAGACCCAAAGCGAGGTAGTGACTCAACAATTGGCCGAATTCCAGGGCAGAGTTGTTCAGGTATATAGCCTGTAGGTTGACGTCGCTTAAGTAGAAATCCGCCGAGGGCCTGGTTGTCCTGAAACAAAGCGATGGGACGGATAAGAGATGTTCTTCCCGAACGAGTAAGGCAGATTAACTTGCTGCGCCACAAGATATCATAAGAAGCGATAGCCTCTAGGCTCCCGGCTTCATTCCCTTCGTTCCCTTCTTTCCGCCTGGTGCTTTTCTCTGTTATGGCTTTCTGGTCTTTGACACGTTATCTACCCTCTCCCCCTCAGTTCTTTCAGTCATTCTTTGCTGGGGCGTCGTACTTCACAGTTAGTGGTGGCGAGTTCAACGCGATTGCCGGAGACTATGTCGACAATAGGACGATTGTCCATGGTACGGACCCCGCAGAACGTTCGTATCGTTTACCATCGCAATGTAATTACGGACGCTTACCACGGTGCGATCGCGATTCTGACAGTGCAGAGGCTCCTACTTCAGTTCCAACAAATGAGGCTTGCGGAAATGAGCCCATCAGTTGGGTACACGCGGGAAAATGGAGTCGTTTTCATCGACGCGCTTGGAGCCAAGCTGGTCTTACCGCCAAGCGTCGTAGCCACGTACTCTGTGCGTATCCCACTGAACACACTGGTTCCGCTTAATTGACCCCAGAAATAGGACGTCCATGAAGTCATGGTCAAGCACTTCAGGGGAAAATTCGGGGAAGTGCGCGTCGCTAAGCAAGGGTACTGTCTCGCCTCTGAACAGGATGGAACAGTAGTACGACCCGAAGACTGGGATCCTTACAAGATGGTGGAAAAAGGTGAGGTATTGGTGATGAACATGCTCATCGAGCGGGCGTGGGTAGAGTCGGTCAAGGATACCTGCCCTCGGTGCGGTAGAACAAAACTTGGGACATACCAGGACGGGGGATGGCTAGTATGGTGAGCTTCTCTTTTGCGAGTACTCTATGACACCGGGAACTGAGAGGACCTCCAGTCGAAGATGCAATACGCGCTTCACTTACTCGCCTGCTCCGGATCGCGTCGACCAATACCCACCTTACGACGATAACAAAATAGGGTCTTTCAAGCATATGCGAAAGGTCTTTGTCCAAGTATGTGATAGATTTATCATCTGTCCGACTTTGGTATCACTCACAACTTCGCAGAGAGTATGTCTTGGGTTCTTTTCTCAGTGTCTGTGAAGGTTCTCACCTGTATTCGCCTTCGCTTCCTAGGATGTAAGTCGCATCTCTACTCTGAGAACGTATCCTGATTGGCTGACGGTCTCGCAAAGATGGTGCGTAGTCCTACCAAGGTGATTGGCTCGAAACTAGCTGACATGCGTCCTCCCGTTACTCAGGCTGTAGGTTACCCTCCGATGATTCCGTTCAGACGATAATCGACTCATGATACGATGGGAACATCTCTCGATGTTATCCAGGAGGTGAGTAGACGTACCTCCTCACTTACGGCGATCCGACGCTGAACGATGCTCCATCGCTTTGCGAACAGTCTGTGAGTTACACTCTTACCCCGTGATGTGTTAGTCCTCTCAGAGCTCATCGTCCCAATACTCGGGTTGCTGTCGACCTCAGTTCGTAAGTCCCTCTACCACTCCACATGCCTTCTGGGATGCTCACCTATTCGATTTCTCGTTCCACAGTTTGTATGTAGTCCAACGTCCTGCGTCCATCGATCCGGCTGACGATCCGCTGTTCCTCGTATTATAGCAAGTACGTTTGTTTTCCAGGATCGAATGATTCAAAGATCGCTGATGCCACCGTGCCCGTTTCATTAGCCAGTACGTCCTCGTTTATTGATACGCGTTATGTCTGAACACCTGTCCTCGCTTACCCTCGTTTACTTCAGTGGGTAAGTCACGGAGCTTCGAGGTTAGGGTGCGTCTACTCATAAGGCTGCGTAGGAATCAGCAGAATCTCGAGAAGAGTCAAGATGTTAGTCCGCTCCAAGTTCTCCCAGAGCGATACTTCAGCACTAAATGTATTTCTTAGTTGAAGAAGTGACGGCAAAGGTTCGTATTGCGCGTACGTCCATGTCACGAGATTGATACAACCCTCGAACAGTCATCGTTCCATGGTTCACTCTCCGTACGAAAGGCCTGGTAGCCGACTCACGAATTTTCCTCAAAACCAGTCAGTGTACTCTCACAGAGAACCGCTGCCTCGTCTGACCCTACTCATGAAGCACACGGAACACGTTCATTCACGCCCAAGACCGCACAGCTCCTTTTCGATCCAAACCACCAATCGTATATAATATAGTACATAAATCGTTCTCAAATAGTTCGTAATCAATATGTATAATGTAGACTAGTTACTATTAATCCTTCCCTTGTTCCTCTTGCTGGGCCTCCTCGCGACTCCCGTTCCCTTCTCGGAACTCTCCCTCAACATATCGTATGCATCCGCCTTCGCATTTCGCCTCTCGAACTCCTTTTGCTTAGCCTCCTTATAGCTCGCGCACGCCGCACCCTTTCTCCCTGACATCCCAGCAGCAGTACGAGCTTCAACCCCAAGAACGCGAACAGCCTTGCCACGGCTTCGAGCGCGACGAGTGCTAGGACTGACGGAAGCAGGAGACTCCGGTGGTGTCATATGCGAGCCCTGAGACGACATGGACGTAGATCTAGTCCAAGGTTGTGGTTCGATACCCCAGTGCGTGCTGAGCGGGAGTGTGTCGACTGATCGAGACCCTATTGCCTGCTGATAAGCGTCCACGGTCATAACGGGGTTCGATCCCGCCTCATCAGCCGTATTGACAAGGTCAGGGGTAGAGGAGGAACCGCCGATGTTTAGGAAACCCATGGCAGTGGCAGGCGACATGGGTTCCTTGGGGCCGAAGAGGAGCTCATCGAGCTCAGCGGATAAAGCGTCCTCGGGGGACACGATAGCAAATGGGGGATTGGGTGCGTTGAATGAGGTTGACGTCGACGAAGAGGAGGATGGAGTGAAGGAAGGTTGCCCGTACAGGGTTAAGGCGCCGTTATTCAACGTGTCTTCAGCGTCGGGCTCCGTGTCGATCTCCATCCCGCCCTCTTTCCCATCGCAGACGCTCCCAGCCTTGACATATCGCTTCCCGTCTTGAGTCCTCTGCGGAAGCTTGAGCTTGGACAACCCTCTAGTACGGAGACCCCTCAAACTTCCCATAACAGACCCCAATAATCCGAGAGAGACCTTTGGTGAAGGTGACGATGTCGACTTCTTGCCACTCATACCGCTGCCTTTCCTCTTCGAAGGCGAGATGTAGGGTGAAGGAAGTCGATTGCGGAAGGGAGATCCGGAAGAAAGCAGAGCGAGACGCTCGGGAGAGCTACCGATGACGTTACCAGCCACCCGCAGGCTCGAGCCACTGAGGGTACGCCCAGGGCTTGAGCCACTGTATATCCGAGCGCGTCGTAGATTGGCTTCTGCGGATGTGGCTTTGGCTGGCGAAGGACGTCGAGGAGAGAGGATGAGAGCCTTGGGACGACGTGGAGCAATGCCGACACGCGCTATCTTCTTCGTGCGTTTTTGGGTGTCTCAGGGTGGGCGGAGGGGGTGGCAACATGGTGGCAGTCACGAAGGAGACGGGGGACTTCATTCGANTGTCGAAGTCGGGGTCGAAGTCGAGAATCGGAGGGTGGGTCGGAGGAGAGTGGATAGCGGGATCGAAGGAGGAGGATCGTGGGGATGGGTACCATTCGGAAATATAAACTTGTGCCATAGCTGTTCGTGAGGGAGCGTCCGCCAATGAATATGAATCTATAATTGCAAGCCGTGGTCGAAGGAGCGTCAATGTCGCGTTGAGTGTCGTCAAGCGTGAATGATAGTGTTGGGGTTAGATGAAGTGAAATGAATGAGAATGAAAGGGGTGCACGCAGTGCAGGGGTATGAGAGAATTAGAAGAGCGATGCCACAGGCAACGAGTGAATCGAAGAACTAAGGAAGAGTGACAGACTGTGACAAACGAAAAGAAAGGAACAGATTCACTCTTACTTATACCTTTGTGATGGTCCATGCTTGTAGCCACAGGAATATTGACCGAAAACGTGTTTGATGGGTCATTGGACCAAACGCGACGGGACGCGACGCGTCGTTGATCGACTGTAACAAAGCGCAGTTCCCACCGGAAGCGTACAGCGATACTCCCCGATGAAGTCTGACTGGGATGTGGAATCTAGTAGGCAAAGCGTCAGGATTATAGCCAAGACCTCAGGCCTGAGAGAGAGGACGGACGCACCTGTGAGATTGGCGGGCCTCGTCAACCCCTGGGATTGGGTCGGTCAGGGTAGGGAAATCATGTTCACTTGCTACATGTGGTGCGACGAAGGACTCCTCCATTAGAGCCGCATCGACTAAGAGAAGGTGATGTCGGGGAGAGGAGCTGAAGGAAGCTAGTCGCATCGCCATCATCATAATTATACCCAACCAATCCAATACCCTGAATTGCGCGTAAACCACGGACAACCGGCATAAGGACTCGGGGCTAACGCGATGCGATGGTGAATGTCGGATGACTAGGTTCTCCAGGTTCAACCATGGCAAGATAACAAAAGCTCCTGTCCGCTGAGAGTTTCCCGACACCTCCCTTCACCCTCCCCAGCCGGACTCCTATCGCTGGGCAACATCCCGAACACATGAGGCACCGCAAAGGCACTTGAATTGAAGAGGCTTGGAGACGTGGGCAACGAGCAAGTCAACGTATTGTCAATCTATCGTCCCGAGCGACACGTCCAGTAGCGAGACACCTGGTCTTCATCCGTCGACTCTCTAATCACGGAAAGGTGTCTATTTTGCGGGTGAGAAGGTGGCCGATCGCAGTGCGGAAACGAGGGTTGGAGGTGGGTCTGTGAACGTAGGTAGAACGAGATCGGAAGATACCTACGATATTCCATGAAATTCCAGCCCGTTTCATCCATGGTAGGCGTAACACGCAGAAGTGAGTACAATCCGCACAGAAGGAGGGCCAATATAACAGATATGTAAACTCAGCGTCGCTCGGCCCATCCGTGTGAAGGCAAGAGTCTACGTCGAGTCTTTCAAAGTGCCGGTAGCGAAGGTGAGTCCCAGGACGATCCCTTACTTTCACGGAGATTGACGATGAAATCGGTCAAAGCTTTGGATGAGCGAGTCAGATTTGGGCTTCCTAGAGTCAACCTCGCAGCAAGGAACAGAACACAAGGAAGGCAAGCGACGTTTTGTCATGCAGAACACTGCCTACTGACACCCCTAGCACCTACTAGGGTCCGTGCTCAGGCTGCGAGGAGGGCCGTCTAGCCTCACTCACAGAGATATAATCCAGAATGTTGAGGCTAGGTAGGCTATCAGAGTATCTTTGTCGCCGAGGAAGCAAATAAGATTTCCGCCAGGGCGATCATCGATCGACAGCCGAGTCCGAATTCGAGACGCGACGAGTGTACAAGACAACGGAGAAGGATGACTTCCTGATAGAATCGTTGCCAGACTCTTGCATGGATGGATCCGCCGTGGTTGAAAGGTAGGGAGCATACCGTCGTGGTCAGGGAGGATGAGGTGCGAAGGAGAGAAGGCAATTCTGAGGCTGGGTGCAAAATTACGCTATGCTTGCGACTGTTTGGCATTATCCCCAGCACGTGAGTGTTTGATGACTGCCCAGCCCGCCCAGCGCTTTGCCTGGGCTCATGGGCTCATCGCTCCCTCTCTCGTTCACTCTGCATGTGCTCATCCCCTTCGTACATCCCTCCTGCTCTCTGATTGTCTCTGAATCTACTCCCCCACTGTGGTACTCAGTCGCTCAAGATTCAACACCCACATGCACAGCTGGGCGATCAGGCGTATCCGTTGACGTATGCCTTGTCCCTTCTTAGCTCGTCTGGTTACCCGTAAGGACGAACGTAGTGGTGTTGGATTACGTTCTCCTCCTCGAGCGACCATGTTACTCGGAAATCTCTCCGTACTGGATGGAATGGACTTGGATGCGAACGGTGCGCTCCGCTCTTATGCTGTTCTTCTTGGCTCTGTTGGTCTCTCCTCTCTCTCGCTTAGTTCGTTCCATCTTTCTTTCTGCAAGCCCGCCGCCAGGCTCTCCACCGCGATGGGCTTCGTTTCGATCGCTGGGGTTGCAGATAGAGGAGCGGTCAACACGGGAAATCAGGTTCGCTCTCCTTCTTTCATACCGCTTCTCACGACACCTCTCAACCTAAGGCTGCACATCTTTCCAGGCAAGATTTCGACAAGACGAGGGAGAATCAGGCCCTCCGTTACTGTCCCGTTGCCACATGCCTCCCCTCCGCTTCATGCGTTCCTCAGTCCCGCTTCCCTCAGTATTTCTAACTTTCTTCGCCTCGCCTGGCTTCACTCTGGCTTGGGACAGCATGCTGATCCATTTCACTCGTGAATCTCGCTCATATCTGGCCCTGACACCCATTCAGCGGATTAGGTGAGGTGGGATTGAAAAATGCGATGTGAATGCGTGCTGTCTCCAGGGTTAGAGAACGCATACTATTGTCTCTCATAGCTGGCCTAGCAGAGACTGCCGCAGAGAACTCGGTTCTCCATCTTCGAGGCGATCTCGGCTTTGGGGGTTTTGCCCGTCGTCCTCCCTATGTGCTACACCNACTTTCGNTTTGTCTCCGTATTGCCTTCCGCGCTGGAATCCTGACCATATCCTCAGATTCGCACTTGCTGTGGNTGTCGGTCTCCTCTTCATGCGTTTGGGATTCGGGGCTTCACAAAGGTTTGGTACTCCGGAGTCAGCAAAGCTTCTCGTTCAGTAAGCCCCTAGCTGTCGCGACCGATTGCCATATTGACTTCCAAATACAGGCAGCTCGAGTTAGGTNNGGGGGACATAACGTCGTTGCTCTCCNGTGATTCNCCGGNCANGTACGTATGAAATGAATATACACACCAAACGCACACCATATCTCTTTTCGNAGANNCTNGNGGCGANGCTATNTTNAACNTCNCNTTTCTGCATAGAAGCGCNAGATTGTTNGANGCNGACGCCTCCCAGGACCCTGTCGAGGACTGAATTGCCGAAGACAGAGATAAGGAGAGCTGTACGACACCTCCAATGAAGAACGATGGCAGCTGTAAGTGGTGTAAATGANATTCGTTCAACCAGCGATAGAGTGCTCTGCGGAGCTGTTGCGTGCCTGAGAGAGGTGTCACCGTCTCTCCCATATATANTCTCGGTGCTTTATCGCTGGACGCCGCAATTTCCNTCCCCNTGTTCACCCNCGAAACTGGGATATTGGGGAACTAAATATGTTGTATGTATCCTGCATTCGCGGCNGGTTCAGATGGCTTATNATNACCTTTTTAGCGAGGAGTCGCCNCTCAGACACAGTGCCTTTGGGACGAGGTAAGGNTGNTTTCANTAACATACACTCATCTCACTCAAGNGACACCGTTCTCCAGTCACTTCTATNTAACAGGTAGGGCCAACNACGATCGACTTATGTGTTTGCTAACGGGATTCTATAGAACTTTCAATCAANCCCTANAGCGCAACTGCCGATGGAACGCCGCTTCCNAAGGTCAGGGACGTCCTTGTTCTTGGCTTACCGGGTCATGAAAAGGGGAGGCGATTCGACTTTANGGAAAGGTCNCCANNATATTGGGAGATGGAGGGGGCTATCGAGCTGTAAGCTCCCCNTTCCAACAACNCAAGTCCNNCGAATACTAACGTAGCNTCCNTTTCAGTCCGCCTGGACGCAATCCNGTGCACCTGATCGCCCAGTGTGAACAGGGAAGGGANGTCGGACTCGTGACGATNGGNTGTTCGGGAAGGGGGTTNGGTGATACGGAGCCCTCCGGAGGNAAGTGAATACGCCCGACCTGTGACCGAAGTCCGAACTTACCCTCCAAAAGAGCATAGTCGAGTCGTGATTACGACCGATGGCCCTCCACGCTTCGTCATGACGTGGATGGTCTCCCAGTTTACACCGGCGGGGGATGTATCTTCNAAAGGTGCGTCGCTACAGACGCTTANGGTGGTCCATGGCCATATAATCCCTCTCCTNAGAGCTTCCGGGCATNGTCGTCGGGAATGGCNTNCATATGGTCAAACNATTCAGCAGGAGCGGTAATCTCGCGGACCTTTCNTCGGCGATCTCCATGCAGGAGCTCGGAATCAGGATCGCNCCTGANGANCATCCAAAGNTGTTCGACTGGTTAGATNATCTAGGNANCACCTGGATGNAGCTNTTCAAGCGTACGAANNGTATCGACCACGTCGGAGAAGCCATCNNCGCGTACCGAAAGGCTGTTCNACTCACCCCCAANNACCACGCNCTGGAAGNGGAGATCATGACNAACCTGGTGGNNTCATTGNCNNNCCGNGTNGAGNGNACTGGGGACCTCCNCGACGTNGNCGAAGCNNTATCAANCCAGAGGCGATTGGNTCANCTCACTCCTNCGGGAAGNGGGATCGTNCNTNNGANCCNTTCGGAGACNTNGNNNCNTTGTANCAACNCCGCTTCNACANNACNGGCTNTCTNTCCGANCTNNGNGANGNCATCNCNGCCAGGAAGCNNTCCNTNGAGGCCNCNTCTGANANNNACGAGNNAAAGNCGACTAGGCTGTGCCANCTCGCGAACTNGTTGANGANCCGTTTTGAGCGTACCAACGANGTTGANGATCANATCNGATCNCTTGAATNCCTGCGACANGCCGCNNNCCTCATGAGCGAGNACCACAAANTNTTNCCCTATGTNTTCACNACGATCGGAGTGCAGTTGCANAAGCGATCTCAGCTCGGAGGNGGCCTCGAGGATATTGTAGAAGCNATCTCTTGCCATAGGAGGGCGGTNTTCCTNACCCCCGAAGGTCATCCGTCGCTNTCTTCNGTCCTCAACAACCTCGGTGCNGCTCTAACNCNGCGCTTCGAGCGTAGGGGCGANNTCCCNGATATATCGGANGCTATCGNTTNGCTGCANAAGTCGGTCCNNCTGNCNGAGCNNGGTGANAAGGGNCTNCCNATGCGNNTNAAAAACCTTGGAAGNGCTTTNCANCGTCGCTNCGAGCGTGTCGGNACGCTNTCAGACCTNNAAGANGCGATCTCNGCNAAGAGGAAAGTNGTNGNNCTCATGCCNGNNNANCATNCNGACCTCCCNTCNGCNCTCAGNATGCTGGGAAACGCNATTNAGTCTCNTNTTCGACNNTACNGGNGCTCGNGANGANATNGACGAAGCNATTTCNGCCAAGAGGAGGGCGATTGAGCTCGCTTCTGACGATGATGACTTTGTACTTTCGTACATGACAAACCTTGGCGTTTCGCTCCAGTCACGGTTCGAACTCACCAGGGTCCTGTCGGATATCGTTGAGGCGGTGTCATTACAGGAGGCATCGGTTCACTTTACTCCGGAACACCATGCATCCCTTCCCTCCCGCCTCGGTCACCTCGGGAACTCCTTGTACACCCTCGCCATGGCGACTGGTAAAGAAGAAGACCTGAAGAACAGCATTTCGAAATACAAGTCTTCGGCGACCTGTAGGTTCGGGCCTCCACAAGATAGACTAGAAGGCGCGAAACGCTGGGTTTCCAAGATATCGAAGCATTTCCCTCGACCACCCGAGTTTTTCGAGGCTGGAGACGCCGTTATCCGCTTACTATCGCTGGCGGTAGGGTTAGACCGCACTCTGGAAAGCCGCTACTCCCACCTTCAAGCCATGACCCACATTGCCACTCACACCGCGGCGTTCGCATGCGTGTTGAATAGAGCAGATAAAGCGCTCGAATGGCTCGAACAGGGTCGTAGCCTGGTTTGGGTGCAGTTGAGTCAGCTCCGCACACCGCTCGACGACCTCCATGTTCGCGACTCCCAACTGGCGAATCGCATCTCCGAAGTAGCCCGGCAACTCGAAACGACTGGCTCTGCTCCACTGACGAGGCGTTCTTCGGACAATTCCGAGACGGCTCTCTCCAACCGGATCATGGCGGAGGACGAGTCTCAGGCCCATTTGCAGCTCGCGAAGGAGTGGGATGAGCTCCTCAGCAAAGCGAGGGCCCTACCAGGACTCGACAACTTCCTCTCCCCGTCTCCACTCTCTACCCTGCTGTCACATCTACCCGAGTCAGGCATTATCGTGGTCATCAACGTTGATATAATGCGGTGTGACGCGTTCGCGCTCATTGCAGGACGAGCGAAGCCGGTGAACATACCCCTTCCTACCCTGACATTCGAGAAGGTGACGGCACATCATGAAAATCTGAGCTCCCACTTGCAGCACCAGGGGCTGCGCGTTCGAGGAGATGGGGACGACATACAAGGGTCGGCCAGAGCGTTGAGGCCGCATAGAAGGAAACAGACCTCAGATGGAAGCGGCCTACAAGACATCCTTCGTGGATTGTGGGTTGACATTGTGAAGCCCATCCTGGACGCTCTTCAGATTTCGGTACGTTGCTCCTGTCACTCCTCTCAAGCATCGGCTCATACTATCGTAGAAATTTGATGCCGCGCCTGGAAGCATTCAGAAACGGGTTTGGTGGTGTCCGACGGGTCGTTTGTCGTTTCTCCCTATTCATGCCGCCGGGATATACGACGATCGCTCTTCCGAAAGTGTTATGGACTATGTAGTGTCCTCGTACACTCCAACCGTCGCATCTCTTGTCGATCGGGTCAAGAATCAGCGAATCATCGAGCGGAGCAAGTCTGGACTCCTCCTTACGAGTCAACCGGGGGCGCCTGGATTTTCGGACATACCTGGCACCACGAAGGAGGTCGGGAGGATACATTCGCTCGCCATCGCCCACGGCACTCGCGTCCTGAAACGGGAGGGAGGAGACGTCAGCGTCGCGGAGTGCCTCGCGAATATGGACGAATTCAGCTGTGTGCACCTGGCCTGTCATGCCTCACAGAACACCGCTGAGCCCTTGAAGAGCACATTCCACTTCCAGGATGGGTCCCTGCAGCTCGCGGACATTATCAGGCGGGACCTCAAGAACGCCGATCTAGCATTCCTCTCGGCGTGTCAGACGAGTGCAGGAGACCAGAGTTTGTCGAACGAATCTGTCCATCTCGCTGCTGGGATGCTTGCCGCGGGGTATCGTCGCGTGGTGGCTACCATGTGGGCCATTCATGACCAACATGCCCCCGCCGTCGCCAACGACTTCTACAAGTATCTCTGGAGTCACCAAGAGGGTACGAGTCAGCATGGAGGTTCTGGGTTCGATGGGTCCCGGTCCGCATATGCACTCCATCATGCCATTCACGAGCTGAGAACCCGTCTCGGCGATTCTTCGACTTCACTATTCGCTTGGGTGCCCTATGTCCACTTTGGTTACTGACCTTCGTTTCAATGCCTGGAATAGTTGACTGTGTATGATAATCCCTTCTCTTCGTGTCGTACTCGATGAATCAGTCCTGAATGAACTGACCCGGTTCTGAACCCGGTTCACGTCCAAGCTTACTCACGTGCAGCGGGCAAGCAGGTGTAAATAAGAGGGGAAGGCAAGGGTTAGGGGTTACGCCTCTTACATCTTTCCACCATCTGTTCCTCTCTCCAGGTCTGCCTTACGCTTTCAAACCCTCAAACGGACCCTCAACTAAAGGTGCGGATCCTACCGGCTGAGGTCATTCTCCTCCGCCATATCGCTGGTTTCCTTGCTGTCTGGGATCGCCAGGTTTTGAGCAGGCTATCCTGTTTCACCCGCTGCGTCACGGATGGGTCGGTCAGCACACCCTTCAAGCTGCATCTGGCTACTACACACTAGTAGTGGGAGCGGGATTACTTGCGGATCATCTGATATTCGGCGGGCGTTAGGCAAGTGACGTCCAAGGCATTTTCTTCAGTCTGCTTGCGATATCTTTCTGGATACTCATGTCTAGAGCTACGCTTCTCATCTTGCTGATCTTTCAGCGCGATACCCATCCGCCGCTTCCTCAGGTCCCCCTCTCGGTCAGTGCTGCGGGATGGGACGGCTTTCCAGTGGGTATATCTGCCGATGTCCACCGATTGGTGAAGCCGGTCCATTTCCAATTTGTACCCAGGGGCGGATTCATACGGAGGCTCGGTTTTGCACCATTCAAGCCTCTCTCGAACGTTGTCCAATCGATCAACACTCGCCTCGCTTTGTTTGTGTTTGTCTCGCCAGTTACTTCTCTCTCGTCAGTCAGTGGGCAAGCAGAGTTCGGGTACCAAGATTTTACGCTGTGAACCGGGGGTTTGGCGTTTCCTCTCGGATTTTGCCCACCATGGACGGATTTGATTTCGACCCTTATACCTGTCAAGTCTCCCCTTCCGCGTGCCTACTGCCTATCCGCGGTGCGCAAACAGGTTCGGCTACCTGCCCGATTGGAAAGTCTTAGCGCTTTGCTCTGCTCTTTCCAATTGCGGAGTCGATCTGAACTCCTCATCGCGCAGCGCGGGTTAGTGCTTACAACTCGGGTTGGTCTGTTTCGAATCTGGAACTTGGACCACGACACGAGATCGTTCTTGTGCCTGTTCCTCGTCCTCCACCGCCTATTGACGAGGTGCGCATCGATTAGCTAATCCACTGTGTCGCTTGACACGAGCGACCTGGGAGTGGCTGGATCGGATCGATATGGCAAATAGGTGGTGCAGGTGCTTGGATAATTGGGCACGCTATAGCAAGAGCTGAACTGCTGAGATCGGGGAGACTATGCTCCGTGGGCGCCAAGTTACGATTTCCGGATCTCCTCATCTTGCGATCCTCCTCGATCGGGCTCGGGTGTTCCAATCAGCGTTGTGTCAGTCTTCATTTTCGTCTCGTCCCTCGAGGCATACCACTCGACGACCACACCCTCGTCCCACGACAACTGTGTAGTCACGGTGGAGCTGGCTATAGGCGCTCTCTTGTGTGGCCCTTTTATGTGGCTCTTGGCTTGTGGATAACCAAACGAAATTGGCGTACGAGATCTCCACGCCATTCTCTACCCCGTACATGTCCAGGGACTACCCGCGCTGCAGTTCTGGACATGGTGATCTGCTCGATTGGGATGTAATATCGCTTTGAAATGCTATTCCCATCGGAGAGATTTCCTGTACTAGGACCTGCAGCACGGGAGACTTCAATGGCGAGCACGTATAGGCACGAGGTGCTAATGTCTCTTATCTCCGGAGTTGGAGTAGTTCTTGGCTCAGCTTGACCCCTTCTGGATTCTGGGCTGACTTCCCCCAGGTCAGAAAGTCTATGATTATCCTCGTCTCACTGTGAGTCGACGCGCGACGACGCTCTCACTCACACGTGTCCTCTCGTGTCTCTATCATTCAACGATAGACACTACTTCGAAGGGCGTACGGAGGTGGCCCTGCGAAAGGCGGGGGCAGTCAGAAACAGCCCTTTCAGCCGAGCAGCGCCGGTCCATCCTCTACCTGGCGCTGCGTCATGTGTGGCATCAGAGGACACTCCGTCCAGGATCACAACGACAAGATCCATCCCAAAACCCTCCCGTCTGGCAACCCGCTTGGCTGTCACTTCGGGAACGGTGGGAAGTCCCTCTTCAATAGGGACGGCGAGGAGATATGTATCAACTGGAACCTCTACGACAACGACGATCGTTGCAAAACGGGTCACGGGAAGAGGCAACACCTCTGCTCCTTCTGTGGAACGGGCAAGCACGCCGCCTTCTCTTGGACCTGCGAGAAAAAGCCCAAAGATGGCGATTGAGTCCTTTCTCGCAATTGCCCGGCCGATCAAGTTACTTTATACAGACTTCTGGCAGGGCGTCGTTCACAGGGAGCCCTCGGGCTCTGTTTCTGAACCTTTCCGTTCTCTCTTTCACAAGATCGTTACCCCTTACGATGCTGACGTCTTCGAACAACTCCTCAAGCAACACGACCTCACCTCGCACTACCCGCTCCTTCCCTACAATCTCCGGGTTGGCTTTCCAATCGGCGACATGCCCAGACTCGAAGAGTCAGTTGTTTTTCCCAACCACCCTTCATGCAAGGATTACATGAAGGACGTCAACGCCTACTTGGACCTCGAAGTTGCAGCCGGCAGGATGGCTGGCCCTTTCTCTCTCTCTGTGACCGAGCTAATACTCGGTGGCCCTGTTTACGTTTCACCTCTCATCGTCGCCGTATCCCCTCAAGAGCCTGGCAACCGGACAAAGTCCGCATCTGCCGCCATCTCTCCAAAGGAAACAAACACTCGGACTCTGTTAATTCTCATATCCTCAAGGAGTCTTTCCCAACTCGTTTTGATACTCCCTCTCGCGTTGCGGACATTGTAAGTGACCTCTTCTCCCTTTTTCATTCACTAATCTCCCGTCTCTCTCAACCTCACATTCTCACCTCGATTGGCCTCTCTCACTTTTCTATCTCTCTCCTCCTCGTACTCCCCTCTCGTACCCCTCTCCCCGCGCTTAGGTTCGCAATGTATAATTCTCCCGACACATTACCGACAGTCTCTTCTTTGTAATGGACTCTCTCGCATGCACGTGCATATCTCCCGTACTCTCTCCGCTCTTGACTCTCGCTCCGGACCCACCGTTATGTTCTCGTATTACCACATACATAGACGCCTTTGGCACTTTATTCTCAACTCATACTGGCAAACATCTCTGACCCAACATTTGCCATAGATTTGTGAAGCTCCCGAAGGCACTCAGGCCTGCACTCTCGACATTGAGAAGTTTCACAGGACATGCCCAGTCGCTCCTGCTCACAAATGCTGGCTCGTCGTTCAAGGCGACGACGGGAAGTACTACATCGAGCATGTCTTTCCTTTTGGCACTGCCTCAGCAAGTAGCAACGCCGGTATGATCGCCAACGCGGCGGTCGACATCTGGGTGGCCAAGGGCGTTGAACCCATCCTCAAATACGAGGATGACCTTGACGCCTTCCGATTTCCCTCCATCGAGGGTCCGTTTGAGGAGAACGGAAAGCGATACAAATATGACAAGACAACCATGCTCAAGCTCATCGAAGAACTCCGTATCCCGTGGCATCCCGAGAAGGGTGATGGAGTTTTCCGATCTGTCTTCACTTACATCGGATTCCGCTGGGATATCGATAAGAAAGAAGTCTCTCTCCCGGACGAAAAGAGACTAAAATTCCTTGAACGCACCCGCCGATTTCTCGCTGATTTCGAGAACAAGCAGCTATGCACACTCAATGACGTCGAGCGCATACACGGCTCCCTCTGCCATGTGGCTTTCATCTATATCGAGGGCCGCTCGCGTCTATCATTCATCTCGCGGTTTGCTTGCTCCTACGCGGGTAACCGTTTCATCATGAAGTTTCTGACAACCCCAGTCATCACCGAACTAAAATGGTGGATGAAAACTCTCGGAGAACCCAGTATCGTGCGATCGATCCAATTTCGAGGACCGCCGGTGGACCTCAATCTCTTTGTCGATGCCTCAACCGAATGGGGCATTGGCATACTTATGGACTCTCGCTGGGCAGCCTTCAGACTCCATGACGACTGGAAGATACCTGGCAGAGACATTTGTTGGCTCGAGACGATCGCTATCGAAATCATAGTCTACTTCCTTCGGGCTCTCAAACACCGTGATGCCCATATTCTTATTCACTCCGACAACCAAGGTACCATTGGGGCAGTGCGCAAAGGTCGTAGCCCCAATTCCCATATCAACTCTTCAGTCCGTAGACTCTACGACACGCTCGTTCCCCTTAACCTTTCTGTTACCCTCGAATACGTCGAGTCAGCTTTAAACCCAGCCGATCCTATTTCGCGCGGCGACTTAGGACATATCGATCAAAAGATAGATATCTTTCCTCTTCTTCCCCCAGAGATCACTTCAGCAGTCTATCATGTCTAGCTCACGTTTTCCCTCGCCGTTCGACATAGCTGCACATCCTTCCCAATTTGCCCTTACACTCAATAAGAAAGCACCTGAACAGACCCCGACAGCCAGTACACACCCTCGGACGGTTTTCAAGCCGGGTGACGACATCTTTGGTATCATCCGCCCCCGAATCGACATACTCGCCAGCTGGAGGGCCAATCAGCGTACCGCCGAGCCCACGCCACTCATAACCTCCCGCTTATTCGACCTATTGCCACTCAACTCAGTTACGGCAGATCCGGAGGACGCTCGTGCACTCAGCACCATCTCGGGATACCCCTCTCTATACCAGACTTCCGGCAAGAGAGGAAGGAAACCGAAGGTTGGAAATGAAGTCGCTCCCAGCGCCTTCAGGCCCCATGTCGAGGCGGTGGACCGACTCTCCTGGGTTACCCCTTATTCGATCCATCACCGGCAGAAGCTCAGAGACAAACTTCCGGACGAACTGGTAAAGGCGGCATGCGCAGCGGTGATAGGCGCTCTCGCCAAGTCCACCCGTTCAACATACGCCGCTGGTCTCCTACGATTCACCCAATTCTGCGATCAATGGGGTATCAGCGAGTTTGAGAGGATGCCGGCGAGCTACGCTCTGCTCTGCGCATTCATTGGCGTGTGGAAGGGCCGACGTAGCGGTAATACGATCAAGTCCTGGCTAGCAGGTATCCGAGCATGGCACATACTCAACCACGCTCCTTGGTGCGGCAACGACGAATGGGTAAAGATGGCTCGGACTACCGCCAACCAAGAAGGGACTATATTCAAACGACCACTTCGGGCCCCGGTCTCTGTCGAACACCTGATCACTCTGAAGAAGGCTCTCGATCTCAGCGATCCCTTCCACGCCGCCGTTTGGGCTTGTGCTACGGTCTCATTTTACGGCTGTCGACGTCTAGGCGAGACGACCATCCCCTCAGATGGCAAGTTTTCTAGTCAACTTCACGGAACCCGAGATGGACACCTCATCAAGAAAAGAACACTCTCAGGCGGTGCTCGTTCCTTTTCCATCCGCATTCCATGGACCAAGATGACCCGGGAGAAAGGCACAACAATAATCATCACTGCGACCAACAATGAACTCTGTCCTTACACCGCCTTTGAGAACCACCTGTTGGTCAACGGCTCTCCACCCCCAAATACACCACTCTTCGCCTTCCGCAGACGACGCACTTGGTCTTCCATGACCAAGGCCACCTTCTTAGACTTTGTCCTCGATATCTTCGAGAAGGCTGGTCTTGAACATGTGCAGGGTCACAGTTTTCGTATCGGCGGCGCCGTCGAACTACTCCTCGCCGGTGTGCCCCCTCATGTCGTGGCGGCTACTGGGGGCTGGTCATCACTCGCCTTCCTGTTGTACTGGCGACGGGTCGAAGAGGTTATTCCGATGTGCACCTCAAAGGCCTACAATGCACAACACATCACGGATCTAGAGAAGATCTTCGAAGCTTTCAGGGAATCAAATAACATTCCCAAGACTTTCCTTACATCTTCCGATGGCTCTCTCACCATACCGGCGCCCCCCCATCTTCGCTCCTCTCGGATGTAGCCTCGACCTTAAGAACTCGTTCGAAATAAACATATTTATTACTCACTCTATTAAGCTTCCTCAGGTTCTCAGAAAGTGGACTGCTCTCCGAAGAGAGGCAGCCCATGCCTTTCCCATTCTCTGCGAGCTCAAGAAGCTATCTCGTTCCACGAGTTCATGGCGTCTCCCGCAATTCTCCCAAGCCTGAAAGTCTTCTCGTATCTCAATCATCACACCGATGTTGAGGAGGAGACTCTTCAAGCCTTCGCCAACTTTGCAGATGAAAGAGGAATAAAGTTTGCAACTTCGGCATGCAAACACTGCAGTAAGCACACCCTGTTCCTCGTATTTTTGCTGTAAACCTAACTTGACTTCATCCCTTTAGACAGGCCCAATATACCAGCGCCTCCTTGAGACTCTCACATGTCTCCCTCTTGACTCTTCTCTTCATTTAGCTTACTGTAACGGTGGACAGTACAAGTGTAACCAAGTGATATATAATAGATACACCTTTATTCGAGGATACTCTAGAGTCTAGTTGTCCGTAGTGTTGCGTGTACACCTGAATAGAAGAATAATCCACTTTTGACGCGACATCTTTCAAGTTTGCTCCGCAACTCGGACGCGACGCGACGCGAAGACCTCGGTACGTGGGAATGCTGTGCAACACATCACCGCGGTCCTTGATCTTCCCTACCATGCAACCCTCCTTCTACCCTCATCTTGGACGACGACGACGGGAATCCAGCTCAACCAAAGGATAAATTGGGTGTTACGGGGTACCAGGAAGCGAATCAAGGTGGTCGATTTACAGGGCCTTCGTTGCCGATGAGCACCTCGACGCTGGGAGAAGATCTCTCAGACCACCCATATCTCGAGCAGCTCACCGCGCTTAAGCAGGCGTACGATCGTGTCCAGGTACGAATCAGTCCAAAGATACGGCTACAAGGACTCGAAAGCTAATCTTAAACTTGATGATAAGGAAGAGCTACACCGTAACTCAGCTAGACTTCAAGCACACTTCCACCAAGCTTCCAGCGAACATGACAGGATTCATGACCTCGAACTTGAGAACAAGCTTCTCAGGGAAGAGTTAGCGGCCCTACGACAGACACCCCACCCTTCTACGCTCCCTCAATCCCACCCAGCAGTATCCCAAGTCCAGCAACTCACTCTTTCCCTCCGAAAACTCTCCGACCAGCTCACACATACCGAAGCTTCGTTGTTGACACGTACAACCGAGCTTACACACGCGCGAAGCGATCTCAACAAAGCAAAAATCCAGGAAGAGAAGGCGTATGAGCTTGCAGCACGGATACGAGGGCGCGAGGAGGCGTTAAGCGCCCGTGTACACGAGATGGAATGGAAAGTTAAGGAGGCGGAGGAAAGGGAGAAGATGGCTGAGGTCGTAATCGGGGAGTATGCCAACCTGGTGCGAAAGCTGGAAGGCAGGGCAGCGAAAAAAAGTGCTTCGGAAAAGTCCTTGCCCAACGGGAGTGCAGGAGTTGTGCTGGAGGATGGACTGACTCAGGGGAAGCTTGGATTGAAGCGACTCATGGGTGAGATGGAGGAAGAGATCTCGGGCATGCGCCGCCAACTCGAGTCGCTACAGGTGGAGAAAGAGGAGCTGGTAGGAAGGGTGGAGGTTCTGGTCAAGGCCGCAGAGGCAGATAGGGCAGCGAAAGGCCAGGCTGACTTCGAGCTGGACAAGATGAAGGTGGACGATAACACCGCCGCGAAGATGGTCTCTCGGTACATGTGAGTACTCCATCTCTATACCGGGCAGGCAGCGGCATAACCGACCACCAGGAAGTTCTCCCAAGCCCAAACCGACTCCCTTCAGACCTCCATAGCATCCATCCAGGCGCGACACTCCGCAACCCTCTCCACCCTGCACTCTCAGATATACAACCTCACCAACCAGTTGCACGCCTCCCAAGCATCCCTGGCTAGATTTCAAAACGCGTTGGAGGAGTTAAATGGGGATATCATGAAGGAGACCTATGGCCGGCGTAACGAGGTAGCACTTCGAATGAAGATGCTAGGGAGAGAAGAGAGGATTGCGGAGGGGCTACGGCGTTTGGTACTGAAGGCCGACAAGGCGGACTCCGAGATCTTGGAGATGGATGAGAACAAGGCGATCTACCCTGCGCTCGAAACCGCGTTCGCCGAACTACGCGAGGATGTCAAGACCCTCCTCGAGTCTTTCGACAACCCTTTGGTTCTGGAAACAAGCCGCGGAGAAGAAGTTGAGGCCAGCGCATCAGTGGGCAGGCTGGTGACCGCTCAGTTCTTGGTCGACGATATGAAGGAAGAGCTGCAGAAGGAGGTTGCATTGAGGTTGAGAGCGGGTAGCATCACGGCGAAATCTGGCTTGGTTTCTGAGCAACTGGAAGCAGATGCAAACGGGAGCAACGCTGTTCACCACGAAGGTCTCCAGCCACCTCCCCAGGACAAACCTTTACCGTCGTCCCCGCATGCGAAACCTCCTTCACCTCCTGCACCGCCCATAGTGGTCCTGTCATCACATGCGCAGGAAACCAGTGATCTCCTCTCGGAGTTGGAGTCCCTTGAGTTGGAGGCTCTCGGTGCTCGAATCCCTTCAAGTGGACAGACTAGCGCTGCTGATACATCTACGAGCGGAGGACCGTCACCTATGGACCCGCAATCATCCGCTACCCCGAACAAAGTTGATACCCCTTCACCCAATGCGGCCAATTCACCTGACGGCGAACTGGAGAATGAAGAGGAATTCCCCGGCACCCCAGTTGCATCGACAGTCCCGACGTTGTCCGTTTCCTCTGTTCCTGGTACTGCCCTGCATGACGAGCCTGAACCTCCGTCAAAACTTCTGCAACCGGCAAAGACTCTGCTCCTCGCTCCTACCCCTGGCTCTGGAACTCCGGCCTCTGACTCTCCTACCACAGCAGGTCTGCCTCCAGCACCATCGCACCGTCCGCCTCCCTTGCCTTTGGACCGACCCGATGGTGAACAGCAGGAACCCCAAGTAGGTTCGAACTCTGAAGGCCATCCACTCATCGCTCGGTTGGCGGAAACTGCTGAGCGATACGATACCATTCAGCGTTCGTTCAGAGACTGCCACCTCGCGCTGCAGTCCCTCAGAACCTCAATATCTTCCTCATGCCCACCTACCACGGCTAGCCCCAGCAGGACGCCCAGTATACCCCGAGAAGTGTTGGAAGCGGTGATCGAGAGGCTGGACGACTTCGTGGAAGATACCAGGGTTGAAATCGAGATTAGGAAGGGCGATGAGAGCGTCCTGGCCCGAGGCTTCGAAGTCATATTGAGGATACCTGGTGCACTACCGACGTCAGGATTCAGCAATATTGATACCGCGCGAGGTATGCCTTCGGCTGGGATCAAGTCCCCATCTGCGTTGAATGGGTTTAGTTCACCCATGCAGTCGACACTCTCGCTCCTGAATCTCGCTAGCCCACGTACTTCTAATGATCCCCTTCCGGCGTCGGTGTCTGGAATGACGATGAAGGAGGTAGAGGAACAGATTGAGGCATTTGTGGATGGGACAGAGCCCAGTGTGCGAAAGGCTGTGGAAGGGTTTACGAGGAAGCTGGAGGATGTCCAGCACGATATCGCGAGAGTCAAGACGGTGGTGTTCAGCCCCGAATCGCCTGTGAAGGGGCCACCATCTCCTTCATTACACCCCGACAGTGCCTCGATTCCCGAACCTCAACATACCCCTACGCCCGATAGCGAATCAAATGCCTCTTCAGGTCTGTTATACCCTACACCACGGCACGCCTCTTCCTCTTCAGGTTCCTCTTCGTCATGGACATCATGGCTTCGGAACGCATCCTCCCCATTGTCCGCTCCTCCCCGTCCGACATCCCCTGCCGAATCCTTTGGAAACATCATGACCTCCCCGCGCCTTCGCCATTCGCCTTCACTAACGAACTCCCTTAAACGACGCTCCTCAGCAACTCCAACTGACAGTGACGATGTCCTTGGAGCCCTGCAGCTGAGAGTTCCTATGCCGAAATTCAGCTTCGCTCCACCGGCGAGTGGGACCGGTACGAAGGAGGATGCGAATACGAAGACCCCGGCACAACTGAGTGCGTCTCGTGCAAGGACGATTAGTACCCTCGGCATGGGGGTATTGGGTGGAGTGAGTAGCCTGAGGACTGCGTCCGCATCGGGGATGCGGTTAGGCCCTGGTGCATTGAGGTCTAGTTCGTCCGCATTCTTCATGCCTAACAACGATTCGAGGAGTGGGAATGGTATTTCCACTCCTCCTGCTCAATCCCATGGTGGCACCGGACATCGAAGAAAACCGTCCTATGTTGAGCGCGACATAGACGGCGATACTGATATGGAAATGGATAGTGAGGTGGAGACCGAACCTGAGACGGAGACGGAGACCGAGGGTGGAGGCAGCGACAGCGATTTCGACTGAGGACAATGGAAGAAGCAGATCTACAAGGAATAATGTACTTACCTAATGAATTATTGTAAAAGTAGATAGTAATCGTAATCGTCCGGATGGATATGAGGAGCGGTGGTTTTTTTTCTTGGTTCTTTCGAATCGAAGTCGAAGAATGAACGGCGATCCAATTGTGAGTGGTCAGGTGCTTGAAAGTTCGAAGCTGACAGATATAAGCTACAGAACTCCATCTTTCTCTTGACCATCACCTACACCTGAGCTGAATACAAAATGGCACGACCCCTATACCCGCTCTCCAGGCCGTGGGCTGAAAAAATCCATCACAGGCGCAACCCACGCTTGATGCACAAGACACTCCTCGAACCAGAAAAGCAGACGCCTCAATACTGCCTGCAGCCACAATAGATTTCGCACACCGGATGTTCGACGCTGCGAGGAATGGCTCCACAGAGCTCCTGGTAGCCGCTATTGATGCTGGCTTGCCAGCGAATCTCACCAACGAAAAAGGTGAGTGAATATAGGAGGATTCATGATAAGCGCCCATCGAACTTTATTCGGGCTCATGATCACGCCTTGTAGGAAACACACTCCTCATGCTATCGGCATACGCTGGACACAAAGAACTCACAATCGAGCTGCTGGAGCGAAAAGCAGACCCTAATCGTCTGAACGATCTCGGGCAGTCTATTATCGGAGGCGCTGTCTTCAAGGGATACACGGAGATAGTCAAGGTGCTGATGGAGTATGGGGCGGATCCCAGGGCTGGGAGGCCTACTGCAATTGAAGCTGCACACATGTTTGGGAGGAAGGATTTATTGGACGTGCTTGGAGCGAAGGAAGGAGACGTCGGGGCGGATGTACCTACACCTCTGTCGTTCATGCCGCGGTCTTGACGGGTGGGAGGTTTGGTTAACCTTGGTGTGCCTCTTCTGCACTCCTCTCTTCGCACGGAGACTCGGTAGTTACGATTGCTCGGTAAAATGGAAATGTACCTATTGCACGGCACAGAGAGCAAGCAGAACGGGCAAAACGATTCCTTCTAGCCGACTCGAACGACTGACCTCGTCATTACTAGTGACGCGCTCTACCAACTGAGCTAAGAAGGATATATCTTCTGCCGGAAGAAGATGAAGACGAGGAAAAAGCAACCCGCGATGACGGAGGAGAGGACCATCACGTCTCGATACTAGCAGCATGGGACGCAAAGCCGCCCCAAAACTGGCTGTAGAAGTGCAAAGAGCAAAATATGCTTGCGTGAGTTAGCCCCCTTTATCTTCTGGTGCCACTACATGAGAGTAACATCCAGACCACACTCCCTTTATTCCCAGCCCAGCACGGCGGGATCTTCCTCCACAAACAACTCGATACACTCCGGACAGCTCCCTAGTTCCCCTATGAGGAACGTAGTACGCAAGCCGCAGCCTTAATCCCTCAGCAACCAGTCCGGAGCAGGCAGCTCCAATATCCTCT
>JANDKE010000486.1:0-24558 GCA_027627275.1 Coprinellus aureogranulatus
TTTTGGTAGAGACGCAGAAGCCTTGCTCGTAAACGGGAAAGAACGAGCGTTCCCCTTAAAGGCGGGCAAGTTCGTGTACGTGAAGATCCAGGTTACAGCGGATTGCCGTTCTAGGAGCCGACACGAAGATCAGAGGGTCGTAAAAGGGATCGGGTACGCTAGACACGTTTTCGTACCGACCGCCGCCTCTGTGGGGAGGCTGTGTTATAGGATTGCGATGGAGTATAAGAGTGTTTTGGAGGTACGCTTAAGCTTCGTTTTCCTCGCTTTTATTTGCATTATAGTTTTATATGCATTATAGTTTATAATGTTATGAGCGGACGCTGACAGTGAGAGTAGGTTCTACGCGCGAAAGCGAAGGAAGAGAGGGTGGATGTTGTGAGAGAGGAGCAGTTGGGTTGTGCGGTGCTTTATGAGATTGCGTTGACGGAGGAGGTGAAGGATGGGTTGCCGGTGTGGGTTGCGAGGATTCGGCAGGATCGGAAGCGCTAGTCCCATTTCTCACTCCCCTTATAACCTCATCTCTACTATCCTCGTACACTTGCATCTAGATCTCTCTTCAATTGTACTCATACTATCACTCTCTATGACATCTCAAAGGAACTCCGGCGGAGCCTTGTGCACAAACTGGGGTAGGACTTGTATCGCTTGGGTAGAAATCCAGGGATATGTATCGATAAGGAAACGTCGAGTATTGTTTCTCAAGGAGCGTACAGGGAAAGCTCTATATCCCCAAGACCCCTATTCGTATTCGGCGTCAGTCTTCGAGTACCAAATTGATTCAAGCTCCGCATTCGCATCTTTCCTCCAAACCGTCATCATCATCGCTTTCATCTCCTCTTCAGACCTCAGACGACGTTTCCGGGCCTTCGACATATCACGACAGACGCTTCGTCTGACTGCTGTCCTATGTATCTGCGGCCTTGGAAACTGGGGATGTGAGCAATAGGGACGGCTTGGACGTCTGAGAGTCCGTACCTGCCCACTACGACGACGATCACAAAAACCCCATATCTGTTGTATTCCAGCTCTGGATCTACTTGACGGACTGGACGTTCCAGCGAGTAGGTCTGCCGTGGATGTGACCGATTGCAGTGTACTCGTATTCTAGAGGTACGTGGCATCTATAGTCGTCTTCTTGGATTGGTTTCCTCGAGCCGGGTCTCATTCAGAGCCGCATGCAAATTCGTCACGGAGCTTGGGTTGAAGCTACGAAGGGGTACCCCAGATTATCATCCCAAGCTCTTAAGTTCGCCAGTCCCGAGTGAGGAAGACGATCTTGCCCTGCCGACAATACCCGGTATCCCAAGGTCCCTCTCCCGCTTGTGGATCCGGAAGCTTGAGTGCTCAGGATTATCGAACTCTGGTACGTCGTCGGCGTGTGCCTGTACTGTCGGGAAGGCGTTCCTGGGTAGCGCTCCTTGACTTCTGCGTCCGCGTCTTCTCGATGTACTTGCACACCGGAGCGCCGTATATCGTACACCCTGACGGATAAACTCTCACTGAGGGAGGGGTCGACGTCCGGTGTGTTCTGATTGTGGAGTACTTTGGTGTGCTTGTACCATCGCGTAGAGGACTTTGGAGAGCTGGCGGTGTATATGGCGCCTGGCTATGTATCTGTGACTTGCCGAAAAGCGTTCACCTCCTCGGGTACGAGACGCCACGACAATCTATGGTGTAATTTCATGCACATACACGCTAGGGAACCATTACTTTCCTAACTGCTCCTAAGCAAATACCTTTTGCCCAGTAGGACGGTTGGGTACGTTCAATGGATCCCTCAGCGTGCCTGGACTATGGAATGTACCTTTCGGCGGATCTTGCATAGGCGGTTGGGATTGGCTTGTGTCTGTGACTCGCCAATGACCGTTGATCTCTTTCGGTACGAGACGCCATAACGACCCATGGTGCTCGCTCGATGTACTAGCACGCCGGGGCAACTCGAGTCTCACGATCGCTTCTTAGGAGGAGTATTCTCGTCCTACAGGAGTGGTCTGGCGTCTCACAGTTGCAGTAACTGCGTGCTTGAAGCATAGAGTGGACTACCTCGGAGGGCCTTGACAGTTCACTGTATTGCGCTGTGGATCATGATCTTGACGGCGTGCTTACTAGACTACGGAAGTGCATGACTTGGGACATCTTGGGGGGACCCCGTACCTTGCTTTGTATCTATGACTCGCCAACGACTGTTGACCCTATCGGGGCGAGACGCCACAACAACCCACGGCGTCCTTTCGATGTACGTGTACAAGCACGCCAGAGCACCTTCGGTATCACAGTTGCTTCTTAGAAAGGCTCCCCTCGTCCTGTAGGATTGGTCGGGTGTTCCGTGGTTTTCGTACTGGCGTGCTTTGCACCTGTTGCAGGCGTAGTCGTGCACCAAAAGACTGTGTTTGCTGTCTCAAAGAAGGTGCACAATTGACACTGATGCCAGCCTGCCACCCAGGGTCAGCTGTGCTTTGGGTCGATGTACTGGCCTAGGGGAGTTAGATTCTGTGGCATGTAACCGTGGATCATGTCAAATGCCTATCTCCAAACGCACTCTTGCAGTCTTGCTCAGAGAAACGCGCTGAAGCGCAAGAGCGCAATACCCGTCTTCGTTGGATGGACGCTCTCCACTCTCGCTCCTTCGTCTGGGGACACGGTGGGTCTGCGCGGGGGTGCAAAGCTACACCTGAACGACGACCCAACTACCGCTCTACGCTCACAGGTCCTGGTGGGTACTGTACATGGCTTGCTTTGTCCAACCGTAACTCATTTCGTCTTTATTCCTTGCGCTGGATAAGGCAACCATTCTACGTCCTTGGTGTTCGCATGGACCATATACCACTAATGTTGTGGTGACACAATTGATCGCACAGTGCCCTCTCGACGGCTTTGACTCACCCGTTGTGCCATGACAATGGGACGGCGTATTGGACCATGCAACACTCTCTCGGCATTTGCAATGTGGCTTGATGTTCGTGTGGCTCCCTCGAAGAAATCGCATTTGCATTGGCGACGTATAAATACCCTGGCGTACTCTCTCAGTTCGATCGCTCTGTGACACCACACCTCCTCTGCGCCTCCTTGCAGCTCGTCCTACCACCTCGCTCTTAGTCTATCTCCTCTCTGCACTACCATGCCTCCTTCGCGGTCGAAGATGCCGGTTAATCAAGAGTACGAGGATTACCTCAAGAAGGGACCCACGCAATACTTGACTGGCAAGAGTCCTAGGAAGCCCAAGCCCCGTGTTTACTTTGACGAACCCAGTACCTTTCGGGAGCCAGTATCCCACCCTCCGGCGTTACCCAAGTATAGCTCGGAGCCTGGAAGGCCTCTGTCCCTACCTTGGTCAGACGAAGAACTGAAGACACGGGAAAAGTGGAAGGCAATCTTCTGCGAAGTGTTCGGGTACGAATACGAGTCGGCTTCGGAGGAGACGAACAGAATCATGGAAGGAAGCTCTACCAGTGCGACTGGCAAGCGCGTTGTACTACTCTCCGACACCCAACGCGCTCAGTGCTGCGCAGCCTGGCACCGAAAGTGGGGTCATGAATTTATCTGCCGGTTCTGCCCGCCGTCGCAGGCCCCTCGGCCTTTCGACCCGAATGAGGAGAAGAAAAAGATAGCTGAGTTGGTGGCGAAGGGGATAGGTCCTGATATCGCTAAGGTTCACCTGCGCTATGAGCAGGGTACGAAACCTGGCGAGCCGATGTGGAAGCTTAGGCCGGGAGTAAAGCCGGAGTGAGATGGTGGATTGGCTCGCTCGACTCGACACTATGCTTTCATTCTCGCTGATTCTTCACATATGTATGCCTGAATGTACTGCTTATAGTTTCATGACTACTGTATCTCAATGTTAAAACACCCAATGGACGTCCGCTCCTCACGAATCGCCAGTCTGATAAGATAAGATTGAGTATTCGAAGTCCGCCATATCACCGCACCCCAACCGAACAGCAACCGAAATTACCGCTCGCCTTGTCCACTCCTTCCATCTCCTCTTCACGTCCTCACCATGCACATATCGTCTTCATTCTCCCTACACGCCTCCTGGTATACATCTCATATACCTCTTCACTTACACGAAAGCCTAAGGAATACACGCTCCCCAACGCACTCACACGCACGCTCCAACCCAGGAAGTCGCGTTTCCTGTCTTCGGAAATGAATTCGAAGGCATGGTAAACATAGGTCATCCCAGTCAATAGGCCTTCCCGAGTGGTCTGGATGCGCCTCCCACTTTGGTGGAGATGACCCTTGGCATCGGTACAGGAAGGAGGGCAGGCAGCACGAATGAATGATTCAAGGGATTGAATAGTGCGTATGTAAGGAAGTTGGCTGGATTTGGGAGGGCTTCCTGTTGCACTATCAGTTCGTGTGCCTAACCTTGGTCCCTTCTTAATGGGTTGGGTATGGGCCGATAGCCTGTACTTACGAGTCGGCCGGTCCTCCCACTCTCTTTCTTGTACTCAACGTCTCTTGACGGCTGGTGAAGTGCCCTGTGAGTTGTTCTGTACCCCTGTCGTCGGGCGCTCGTGCTGATAGAGGCTGGAAGCAGTGTTGTAGGCCATGGCGGAGAGCGGAACGGTTCGGGGAGAGATAGGGGCTGCGGAGAGGAAGATGTATACTAGGTGCGTCTTGCTTGTAACGCTGGCCTCAAACGATTCTCAACCCACCGACAGACCCATCCAGTCGACCGGGAAGGAGACAAGCGCACCGCCCACCCCATGTGCTTGCTGCGTAGAGCGAGGAATCCATACACCACGGCTCGCACCAGTGCCAGATCGACGCCTCCTCTCATTCGGGACCGCAATAACCGCTGCAGTCGCCTTCATCCTCACTGTCACCCTAATGTCTCTGCCCAACTTCGACTTCGACTTGACTTCCACCATTCGACCCGTCAGCGACCTCATATCTCTAAACCCATTATGGGGGTCGGCTACTCGCATCTCCGAAACCACCTGGACTACTGAGGTTACCCCTGACGAACCTGAGGTCGAGCTAGAGGCGACTTGGGAGCATCTGAAGGGCGCTCAACATTGCCTGCGGTACGCAACGAGGCAGTACACCGCGAGGCTTGTCAATATACCGAGTGGTGTCCCTGGGGTGAAGGCGTGTCGCGAGACGTCGGCTTTGATACATGGAGTTGACATCTTGCCTCATTTCTGTGAAGATTTGGTACGTTTGTCCTTATGTGCTCCATTTTACTCCGAGATAAGCTAACGAGGAGGTGACTAGGGCATGGCAGGCGGCGTCTGGGGATATTGGATCATCGACTTCGAAGAGCCTGCATGCCTAACCAGCTGGGGAAGCTTCGTCGACAAGGGGTGCGATGACCAGGGAACGGCGTCGATGACACGCGTAGGTTCCTTCATCCCGCTTCACTCGATCATTAACGCGCACTCTCTGTATAGCGCTTCGAAGCCCTCCTGGAGCACATGCAACATGGCGACAACTGGCAAATTATGTGCGCTACTACCCCGGCTGACCTCAAGGGATTCCATTTCCCTACTCCGACTATGTGTGAGAGATGGGTGCGTCCCCATTTCCCTCTCTGTTCGCTTTTGGCATTCCCCCTCTCTGCGGTTTCGGCGTTCCTATGTGCCTGCGGCTCCTCTGTTCACGCGACTGCGTTTATCTGCTTTTGTCGCTCTACGACGTTGCACCTTCCGACGTTCTGGTTCGAAGATACCCAAGACTAACGCGAACCCATGATATCTCTAGGGCCGGGAAGCTCTGGGTGTGTGGGAAGTCGACGACCTGAATTGCGCGCTTTCTGCTGTTGCGCACGAATAGGTCTGGATATAGAAACTGACACGGGAGAAGGCCTTCTTGCTGTAGTGTCACGGGATGGGCTGGAGCCAGTACCATGTCAGAGTCCGAGGTACATGGCTGGCGTAGAGATGAGCCTGGTGTGGATATGGATAGAGAGCCCGAGGCCTAGAGCTCATCTGGGGCAGGTGGGGGTATGTTTATTGCGCTCTTTGTCAAGTTATACTTATCTATGTATGTATGGATCTCGCTGATATCGTTCCGGAGTAGGTATTCAGGAATTGACTGACTTTCATCACTACATACACTTCCGCCCTATTGCGACACTGTTGTTCTCTTTCAATGATACTGAAAAACAGAGGTATTATACTTGTGGGCTACATCACCATTGCAGGTCTGGAAAATAACCACCTATTCGTGCACCAGAAAGGTGCAAGCATACAACCCATAGTCATGGAACTCGTCCGCATACGATCTCCCTTCCGTCGATATCCGTTTCCCAACTGAAGGCTTGAGGCATCACCTAGCCCGTCTAGCAAATGACGTTGTCGATATGCCACTGGACCTCCGACCACGGTCCGTCCCATGTCTCCCCGACCCATCCAGTAACGACGTCCACAATATCCGCAGCGGTGTAGCCGTCCGTGCCGATTGCGCGTACGATGGTGTAAGAACCAGAAGCGTTTGGTCCTGCGACGGTGCTATTGGATCCCTATTGCACACACATGAGTATTTTGATCTCGCCATTCCGCACTGATTAGAAACATAACGAGAGCAAGGAACGTACATCGGTGAGCGTTCCAGAGGGTAGGGTCCGCGCAAAATGTACTCCGATTACTGCAAACCGTGGAGGGAAGAAGGTGAGTGAGTGACGCAAGTATAGGAGGGGAGAGGGCATCACGTACGGTAGTTCCACTCGGAGAATAGGGGATAGGGTTTTGGAGTGACGTCGGGCGTCGCAATGTACGTGCAGGTTGCGACTTCACGTTTCTCAATCGCCGAGCCGATAGCGAGCGACGCGGCGGCGAGGAGGACAGTGGAGAGGCTGAAGAGCATCACTATAGAGTCGACTTGAGTGAGTTTGAGTGAGGAAGTATGGGTTTGAACGCGAGTTCTCCTCGAAGGCACAAAGGGATATGCGGTGAGCGTTCCCATTTGCTTCATGCCGTCTTAAATACCTTCTGAGGATGTACTTCTGGAGATATCAGCCACCGGGACTGCCGGTGTGCGCGACGAGAATGACGAAGGAGATTAGCGCTGAGAAGGCCAAGACGTCGAGGAGGGCATCGTTGCCCGTGCTTCGGGCTTCGACTGAATCATGTTCGCCGATCGTGGCAGATTACCGCCTGAAAAGGTATACTCGTGTTAGGTTGGGTGGCGTAAGGGGGATCGTCAGGTCAGCGGGTGGCTGAATAACGGCGAGTGAAGGCCGTATTAAGCGCCTCGTGCTTGTCCATCCTTATCTTGGATGGAATCGAAGTTTGGCCCTTTGTCCTGCTATACCGCGCTTCAATGACGAGACGTGACACAGGCTGAGATGTTGCATGGCACGGTGCAGAACCTACTGCAGTATGAAAGGATGGGCCTTTGTGTATGGGACGTGAACTTGAAGGTGACAAATGGTGGGCGCTTGATTGACCGTTCAACCCCATAAAATATCTCAACAGCGTATTGGCCTTCCTCAATCGCGGCGACGCGAATCCGGGATGTGGTCGAAGAGTAGGTTTTCGCCGGAAGGCTAGCCTTCCCATTACGGCTCTGCAGCAGCCGCTCCGTAGGGTGAGGTCAGTGTGTATTTTCGGTTGAAGTTGTCTCGAGATCATTGCGCGCGCGCACCGGTCCCCGAGGAGTACAGCACCTCCCAGAGTCCACTCCGTCGCCTTCCATCATTCAACTTATGTGAGCTTAGCGATTTCATCTTCCCAAGGCCTTACCTTATCGCTCTAGAGCATACCCCTTCCGAGCCCAATTGTGAGTCGAGATTGGTCCAGAGGAATTGTAGAAGCACGAACTACGGTCAACGTTGCCCTTCTGGATACATTGGCCTTCGGATGGAGCCCGGAAATCGACACTTGGGCGCCTATTTCTGACTTCTTCGCCTTCGCTGTAGGGCAGCTCTGGCCGGCCTTGGCCTGAGAGTTGCGTTGAGAGAGAGTATATAACCCGCGGATGCTTCGAGTTGCTTCTTTACTCATCCTCTCGGACAGAGCCTAACGAACTCTAAGAACTCTAAGAACTCAAAGATCAATTTCTCAACGATGCAGCTTTTGAAACTCTCCACCGTCGTCCTCACCGCTGCTATCTCCCTCGCTAGTGGCTCCCCTGTGGCGAAGAGGGAAATTGCGACTTGCACCTACGTTGTGACGCCCGATGGTGTCCCCAACCCTCCCCCCTCCGATCCCCTTTGGTCCGAATGGAACTACCGTGAGCAGCTGCCACTTCCCCTTACTCCCCTTCACTCACGCGCATATCACCTTTACGATAGTCATTCCGGTGCACTTGGCGAGGACCTTCCATGGCAACACTACCCTTGAGGTGCGTCTTCTATGTATAGCTGAAGGCAGATCGGGTGCTGATGTGGACGTGTGGTGTGAAGGGAGGCGAAAGCACCGTTCTCGGTCCAAGCACCTCCGGCGCGTATACCATCTTCAAGGCTGTCGGGATACCGAGCTATACTACTGCAAAGGTTGTGGAGATCGTCACCGGGTGGGTTGGGGAGGTATGGGAGGGACCGTGGTCTGGAGTCAATTGGCACATCGACAGTGTCACTTGTTAGAGGAGAAGGGTGGATGCGAGGCGCTGGATGGATGGGTTCGCGAGGGTTGCCAACGGTGGCGCTTTCGCAAAGAGATGATTAGGTCAGGGGATGATTCAGAAACGAGGTGCGAAAATTGAAAAAAAAAGTTAGGCTTGAGCTTGAGGGCGGATGTTTATATGATCTTACGTTTGCGGATTGTGAGGTCAATCGATCCTTCCCTTGGCTCACAGGAGATCTTTAGTGGCCATGACAGATACGCTCGCGCTTAACTCACGGTTCGTTGCTCCAAAACGTTCTAGTGGTCTCAACCGCCGCAACGNCNNNNANCCGTGGTNAAGTTGANAAGTTGNACGTTGCCCCAGAGCTTGGNCATAAATCCAGTCAAAAGTCCTTGGCACANTTGTGAGTTGNGTAGGCATCNGTTTGGAGGGTTCCGGTGAGTGTGTCGTCACGTCCCATAGANATTTGATAGAGATGCAGAGAATGCGTAGTATTGCGACTTGTGTGAGTNGATGAAAGCGATCCAACNTCAGAGTGGGATGGCAAAACGACGATGAGATTTGGGATTTGGAACGTCGACGTCGCCACAGTTTACAGATCCTAGCCGTTCGATCCANAGAGCGACTGCCCTACGCCGCTCNAGAAGGTGTTCNGAGTTTTATCTAGANCTCCNNTGAGTCGATTCGTAGGAAAGAAAGNACTGAGAGAGGTTCAATGTNGCGGGAAGCAAAACAACAAGGCTCAAAGCTCCGAGCTCGAGGAACATCACGCCTGNGCGAGGCCATCACCTTCTGAAGCAAACAAGCACAACTNGNACGGTTCAGGGGCCGCATCTGCCAGTGGGTGCTCTTCTCTGAAACATCCACGACGACTCTGCCCTCAGTAGTAGAACCTCGAAAGCNGCTTTTCTTTTCCTAATGTCGTGACTCTCTCCGCATTCCATATTCCTCCGAACCTTCGCACCTCGCATGCGCATGAAGAACCCGAGCCAGCTTAGATCTATCCANGGAGCACTCTGAAACATACCGCGATTGCGACTTTGACAAGGGGTTTGGCGCTTCTGGGCTGCCCGGAGATTCAGAGAAAACGATTGTGGGACTACCAGGGCCTAAACGTCCTGGCGTATNACCTATCGATATTGGCAAGTATCGGNGNCGGCGATCGTCTACCCTATTTGCCTCGTCGGATAGAGAAGGAGTTGGTGGAGTATAAACGCCCCTGCAGAGGAAGGAAAAGGTGCGCGTCTATCTCTACATTGTCATGGTATGAGAACACGTATACATATTGACTATCATCTCCTGTAGGGCAAAAAGGCAGTGCAAAACACAGCACTTTCCATTCCAATTCCAGATTCCACGTTGAATATCCAGCCGAACACGTCACGCTCTATCGTATATGAAGCTAGGCAGCTCTCCCTGCCTTCTATTCTATCGCTCCATACGTGTATGAGCATGGCCAGCAACCCGACGACCGCTCTCCCGCTCGACGTCCTCCGTCAAGTCGCAGACATTCTCTCTTCCGACGGACGCAGGCGGAGCGTAATCCAACAAGACATGCGGCGAGCCAGCCTCGTTAGCCATACGTTCGCTCAAGCATTCCAACCACACATTTTTCATAAGACCTTCATAATCGGCACCCCCTCCCATATCCTCAAGCGACTCCAAATTTTGTCTTCGAGTCCGAACACCGAATTGGGGACATATGTGAAACACCTGTCGCTAACGCTCAATGGTCCTTACTCGGAAAACGCCCTACCGCCCCTGCTGCGCTATTTCTCGGAGATACAGTCGTTGTCTGTATTAGGGTTGGGGCACTCGAGCTCCTGGACGTTGCTCAGCTTGGATTTTCAAAAATCGATGGCACGGCTGTGCAAGCGACCGACGCTGGCAACCCTCAGCCTCAACCAGCTCCGAGGTGTACCTGCAGCCCTGTTCGCGTCGAATCAGTCGCTTGCCACCGTATCGCTCTCGGGAAGCGCCCCTGCCTTTGATTCTCGGGACCTCGGTGGCGACATCAGCGCGACGGCCTCGGTACTCCCGCTGTCTCTCAACCTGCTCGACGTCGACCTGACCAGGTATGATCTCCCCAATGTCTTGAGGGGAGCGAGGGCGTTCTTCTCGCGCGTAAGGACGCTGAAAGGGACAACATCTTGGGAGCCGGAGCGGAATGGGTCCTTCAACGAGTTCATATCCCTGATGGCTGGGATGGCGAAGTTGGAGCACTTGGAGGTGGCAATCGATCGGCAGTACATCGATGGAATTTGTGCGTCCAGCGTGGTTGTTTTACCGGAATGCACTTGCTAACACTCCACGTTTGACTTGTAGGTGTTCCTCCAAGACAGCTACTCGAGTCTTTGAGCAGCATAAAGAAGGGCTTGAAGAGCTTCACTCTCACCACCCGAAGTCCGACAAGATTCTACCTCGAACACTTCGTCTCCGCCCTCCCACACATTCTCACCGTTCTCGACACCTCCCACCTCCAAACACTCTCCCTCGTCATCACAGCCCTCCCCGACTACGACACCCGGGTATCCAATCTCATTTCCGCGTTAGGCTCTTCGATCCCTGGTTCGTTGGATCACATCCTAACTATCAGGCAAAGCGAAGGACGGTTGGGGGCGTTGGAGAGAGTGAATGTGACGATCCAGGTAGAAAGGTCGGAGTATAATCAGAGGCTGGATCGGTTGAGGAGGGTGGTGAGGGAGGCAGTGATGTTGCCTTCGCTCCCCAGGGAACGGGTCAAGTTGGTGGTGAAGTCCAAGACTGGGGATTTGATCTATGAAAGTAGCGCGGAAACCCAGTTGTGAGTTCGAGCTTGGGGTGAGCCGTGTGTATGGGACGTGGAGATCGTCCAGGAGTTTGTAAATTATTGACAGCATCTAATAGATTGTAGAGCTAAGAATGTCCGTGTGGATGGGGAGAGTAGGACTAACACCTTGAGGAATGGATATCGTCGATTCCGACACCCCGGTCCCGGTAGGTCATTTACTTGGGAAATAAAGTTCAGGACCGATACGAACTTGTTGGAGGTGGCACTCATATCCTGCTCCACGGACATCGAGGCCTTTAGTGGGCGAATATGCGAGGGGACCCTGTTCGATCGACCATCCGCCAGTCCCTCGAGCATACGACGAGGCCTAAGCATTTCATCAAGGTAGAGCCGCGTCCTCACAAGTTCATGTTCAATAACTGGCTAAGTATAAACCACGACGCGTGGGACCTTCCAAAGTGGATGCACAGCAGCGGCTCGAGCGTCGAGCGTCGATCGCGAGGCGCTTTGTGCTTAATGCAGCCCTGCGTTTCCTTTACGTTCATGCTCTACGACGCTCTACAAAGTTGGATATCCAGTCCCAACTTTCCGGTCCAACAATGTCAGTACTGACGCCACGCCACGATATACAGGGCAGGGGCATGACGCAGGTTCATAAACTTCACGCCAGCGCTCTGGTGTGTTCGTGGTGGGGGTTTGAGGTCCTCCCGAGTTCAGCGAACGCGCGGTGACCATTAGATGAAAGAAGTGTATTGACGTAGAACGAGAGCGAATGTAGACGGTGACGACGAGAGAGCGAGCGGAACGACGAGGGAAAAAAAGACGAGAACGACGAAACAGGGACGACGACGTGGTGGTACAGTGGTTCCGTAGTGCTGTTGTTAGTGACAGAACGTGGCATGGGTCTTCCGCTACTACATGGGACCTTTACTATCATACAACAATTGATTCTTATTGTTGCTGCAAAATTCTCCCAACACCACAACTCTTAGCTTCTCCTGCGGGAGTGAAGGCAACAACGGTGTCTTCTTAAGAGCCCGGATCTGTTCCTTGGCGGGCGGAATACTCTCGAGTATGTAGGTGTCAACCTGGATTATCACTTGAACCTCCTCTAGTTCATCGAGTTCCCTGCGCGCAAGCTTGCTCGCGAAAGTCCTGTTGAGACTGCCCTCGGCGGCGGTGAACATATGAAGCAGGCTCTCGAGGTCGCTCGTTTGTACGTGGCCAAAGGAAATGTGAAAGTGTTGTAAGAACGTAGTGTCGAGGGAGGCAATGGTGCGAGGGAGAGTTGAGACGAATGTACTCAGGAACATCGACGAGCCATTGACACACTCGAAGTCGAAGCTTTGAAGGAAATGTAGGTTTTTCAAGGAAGGGAATAGCATATCAACTTCAGAATACGCTGGTTAGATGGGAGATAGGCCGCAATTAGAAACGGTCTGAGCAGCGAATGTAAAACTCACATCTTGAGGAACTCTCATCTTCCATTATCACGGTCAAGTTCTCGAGTGGGGACATCGCGCCAAGCACCGACACGAATTTATCAAAAGCTGCATTTATGCCCTGTCCCATCGATGTCGTTGCCTTTAGGGACCGTATACGCGAACAGACCTCACAAGGCATTTGTTTATTTGGTTGGCTGGACCCCACACTACCGGCATCATTCTGGGAGGGCTCGACGTCAAGGGATGGCCATGTCCTCGCAAGTAAGACACTCGTGAGTGAGTTGCTGAATGTAAGCCAAGAAGCCGGAATCCTCCCAAGGTAGAAGCACTCCAACAACTCGAGTGTCGGGAGCTTGCACAGGCGCTCTATGGAGGTCGCCAATGGCCAGTTGCGCCACACCTCCGCAGCGGGATCCGGGCGAGTGCCAGAGCCAGAGACCCTCAAAGACTTGATGTTGGTGAACGAGCTCAGGAGTTCGCGTATGTCGTCCATTCCGTTTGGGTCCCGGGCAGTCATTGTCACATGAAGGTCCCTCACTGCTGAGCATAAATGAGGGCTAGACGAGGAGGATCGCCCAAGCTGTTTTCTTGACCCGCACGATTTTCGCGGGGGTGTATCTGGGTATAGTAGAAGACTAGAGGATGGAATACCGCTGAGAAGTCCCGGTTGACGAGACTGAAATTTCGCATATCGGTGGGATCGGGTGGGAGCTTGCGGGTGACGATCTCCGCGACCCGGTGCAGAATATCGAGGTGTAGAGAAGGGTAGGGCCGACTTTGGAGGCTCATGACGCGAGGGTGTAGAGGCGGCTTTTAGAGCAAGGCTTCTGTTTACGCGAGTTGCGATTCTTTCGCGTAGAGGTTGAGCTCGATTCAGCCCTGAGGCCTGATGGACAACCGATGCCAATTTGATTATGCTTTGGCGAGATCACTTCAGACCTCGAGACGCAGAATCAGTATACTCAGGTGTTAAAGACATTATATAATGACCCACTTCGGGTATAGGTCACCCTACAATGTCGAAACCTACGGGCCAGACGACACGGACGGCGCGTGGACGGTAGAGGGAAACGACGAGTTGCGGGGTCTGCAATCGTCCGATCATGTAGTTGTCGGTTGTTTGTCGGCGATTATTCGTTCCTTCTAAGTAGATGGACGTCGGTCTTCGTTTATCTCGCACAAGGTCCTATATTCAAACCCCGGCCTCATACTGCAGCGCTTCACTCTATCTTTCGAAGGCATACATACCGAGCATCTTTCAAGATAGTGTGGCCTGAGTCCGCGATCGATATCCGACGGACGATGTCGAGAGGCAACGCTGGGTATGGCTCATTGGTAGGGTTATACATGGCGGTGGGATGGAAAGATTTCAGAGAAGAGAGCCGGGTTTATATGAGCAGCGGTGCTCCTCCCGAAGTACCTTTGACCAGTCTGCTGTAGCAGAGCTGTAGCTTCCGTTTGCGCCGGAAATGAGTCTGCTGTGTCTTCGTGTCGACTCGATCGGCCGTAACGTCGACGCTCAGAAGTCAGAAATGGAATATGCAGAAGGGTGTGTGTCCAAAGAGACCCACCCTGTACAGTCATTCAACAATTCCCCGTGAAGAATGCGCATGCAAAGTCATGGCCCGGCGACAGCTTGAATCGCGTGGGGTTAAGTGCGTCGACCAGAGCCTTGAAAGGAGATTGCTGGGTGGTCTGAGTAGGATAGAACTCTGTACAACAGTGGCGGTAGAGCCATTCGAATATGGCCTCGAGACGCCTATGCAGCGCCGAAAGGGGTCCAGTTGGACCGTCATCGTGGTGAAGAGTAAGTTGCGGAGTCCCAAATTTTGCCAGTTGGCGCCTGTTTATGGGCGCTCTTGTTTGTTCGAACCTCCATGTCCTCGACCTTCATGAACAACTCACCCTCACCCGCCTGCCCCAATACTACCGTAGAACGTCACAGACGCCGATTTCATCTGAATGGGACATCGAGGACGCCAAAGGACACGTGGAAAGACCCCTGGACCGACCTCATGCAGTGGAACAAGCTGGCACACGTCCTCTTACAGTATTCAAGCTGGGAGTGATACACTCAGTCGAAATGCGATCTGCAGGCCTACGAATTCGTATACGCTATAGAGCCATGGTTCAATATACCGGTTGCGGCCACTTTCACCCTCGGTTGGCCGTCCGACCAGGAGTTAGCTCCTGTTGAACTCCTTCCGCAAACTATCAAGCCCTTCAGATTTAACCTTGGCCACTGCCGTAGTCCTATAACCTGTGGCGAGGTGTATAAAGGTGGCTGGAATCTGTGCCAGGACCCAGGTCTATTCCCCTTCGGTAGTGCCTTGGCCGAAATGAGTAAGGCTCTGAAGCGCTATACGGCTTGGGGCAAGTGCTCCAATTCTCGCCAAACCCTTGAACTTCAAAAATCTACACCTTCTCTTAGTATGTCACCTCTAGCCACAATTTCTTGGTGCCACCTTGCTAACCGCAGTCCGCTAGCGACTTCTTCCTCACGTTTACTCTGCTTCTATAAGTCCTAATCTCACGGTTTGATAAGATATCACTGCAGATGAACCTTCTCTGGGACACTGGATTACCAACGTGCGCTCATAGCTAACGCTATTCTGACCAATGTTTTCGCTGGAAGGGCAGCCTTCCCTTGGGATAGGGGCCGGTTTCTTATAGGGGCGGCCCGCCCTGGCCCCGCAGGCTAGGCGCGATCGACCCGATATAGCGGGTTCGTCATCACAACTGCACCCGGTGATGAGATAACCAGCTCATCGACTTTCGGTCAAATAATCCACCCCCTTCCACCCCTCTTTCTTCCGACCTTCCACGACAAACCCACTATGAGCGGAAAACTTGCATCCTGTACGCCTCGTTCTCTCCTATCTCATCAGGAGGTGGCTGACTTGACATGCCGAAGCCTACGCTGCCTGGCAGAAGCTGCAGCAGATCTATGACAACGAGCGCTCCCAGCTCGTGTTGAAGGACCTCTTCGCGCAGGACCCTCAGCGGTTTTCCAAGTTCTCGAAGAGCTACACCGCCCCATCCAACCCCGATACCACCATCCTCGTCGACTACTCCAAGAACCTCATCACCGAACCCATCCTCGAGACGCTCCTATCCCTCGCCAAGGAGGCTGGTGTCGAGCACTGGCGCGATGAGATGTTCGCTGGAAAGCACATCAACAACTCAGAGGACCGTGCAGTCCTTCACGTCGCCCTCCGTAACTTCGACGACTTCAAGATCCAGGAGGAGGGCGTGAGTGAGGTGAATGGTGTCTTGGCGCATATGAAGGAGTTTAGCGAGGCGGTGAGGAGCGGTGCGTGGAAGGGATACGCCGGGAAGTCTATCGACACTATCGTCAACATCGGTATTGGAGGATCGGATCTTGGCCCCGTCATGGTTACCGAGGCTCTCAAGCCGTACGCCAAACGCGATTTGAAGGCCCACTTCGTGTCGAACATCGACGGAACGCACATCGCTGAGACCCTGAGGGAGTGCAACCCCGAGACGACCCTCTTCATCATCGCCTCCAAGACCTTCACCACCCAGGAGACTATCACCAACGCCGAGTCCGCGAAGGCGTGGTTCTTGAAGACCGCCAAAGACCAGGCTCATGTGGCGAAGCACTTCGTGGCGCTTAGCACTAACACCAAGGCGGTTACGGCGTTCGGGATTTCGGAGGCTAATATGTTCCAGTTCTGGGACTGGGTTGGCGGAAGGTATAGCTTGTGGAGTGCTATCGGCCTTTCGATCGCCTTGGTTATCGGTTACGAGAACTTTGAGGCGTTGTTGAAGGGTGCGCATGGAATGGATAAGCACTTCAAGGAGACGCCTTTGGAGAATAACCTCCCCGTCCTCTTGGCGGTTATCGGTGTCTGGTACAACGACTTCTATGGTACGTCATGTCCTCGCGAATCTGCTATACCGGAGCGCTGAATTCTGCGATGATTAGGTGCTCAGACCCATGCTCTCCTCCCGTATGACCAGTACCTCCACAAGTTCGCTGATTACTTCCAGCAGGTACGTTTACTCAGACGCAAGCTTCTTCTGTGACTAACCGGGTTTACAGGGAGATATGGAGTCGAACGGAAAGTCCGTCACGAAGCTTGGCGAGAAGGTCAACTACCAAACTGGGGTGAGCTGACTATTCTATTTCCTCCGTAGCCCTCTCACTTACTCATGTCACCCTTCTTTCCGTCATAGCCTATCATTTGGGGAGCATCAGGAACCAACGGCCAGCATTCGTTCTACCAGCTCGTGCATCAGGGTACCAAGATTATCCCGGCTGACTTCATCGCACCCGCTACGACGCACAACCCTATCGAGCACTCGAAGCATCATAGGATCTTGCTGTCGAACTACTTTGCGCAGCCGGAGGCGTTGGCGTTTGGAAAGACCGAGGAGGCAGTGAGGAAGGAGCTTGGTCCGAATGCGAAGGAGGAGGTTGTGAAGAGTAAGGTGTTTGAGGGGAACAGGCCTACGAACAGTATTATGTTCCCTCTGTTGACGCCCGAGGTCTTGGGTATGCGATCTTCCTTTCTTTGGAGATGAGAGGGTGCTGACCGTGGAATGTGATAGGTGCTCTCATTGCGTTGTACGAGCACAAGATCTTCACCCAGGGTGTGATCTGGGGCATCAACTCGTTCGACCAGATGGGCGTCGAGCTTGGCAAGTCCTTGCGAAGAACATCTTGGCTCAGCTCGAGAAGCCTGAAGACGTCTCCGGCCATGACTCGTTCCGTGAGTATCACGTTCATCATCTCACCTTCCACGGCGCTTACCGTATGCCCGCAGACTACCGGCCTGATCCACCAATACCAGAAGTGGCGCAAGGAGTGAATCATGGCTCGACTGTGATGGACTATGAACGATGAAAACGCGAAGTGAATAAGAAAAGAAGTGTATGTGTATACTACTAGACATCTGGATTTCTTGCCGTAGAGGCGTAGAACTTTGAAGTTTGAACCGTGATTGGAATCTGCTAACCAACTGTCCTTGTGCATAAATCTTGTCTACAGTAAGCGCCCGTACCGCGTGCCGCCTAGACGCCCGTTCTGGTCTTCTCCAACGTACCCATTCGGGCGTTCTCACCAGCTTCAAGACGTTCTGTGTATCAGCGAGCCTCAGGGCGGAGTAGAAGACGCGTTACAGTCACGTCCTCGTGATACGTGTCACGCGTTTATTGCCTCGAGGTGGGTCGTGTTCCTGAGCCACTGATCTTTTTATCTTTTCTACCATCGTCCCGCCAGCACAGACCATGTCTGAAGAAGAGAAATCCTCAAAGAAAGGTGTGTATCGGACTCCTGACTTGCCCTATACAACGACTAACGAATAGCATACAGCGGACAGGGTGACTGGCGTCCCCTGGAATACCGAAGAGGAAATGAAGAAAGACAGGGAAAGGCAGGAAAACGCCAGAGCGAAGATGTATTCAAAATCTTCATCCGAGCTGTTGGATCGCCCCATGAAAACCGCGCAAGAGTACCTGGACGTCGTCGCTCTCTACCAGTCCGAACATGCCACCCCGCCCAGCGTCGGTCCCGACGCTTCTGAAGAGGAAAAGATCGCCGACCGTGAACGACGCCTGGCGGCTCCGACCACAAAGCATCGCCGAATCTTCTCTACTTGGCCTCGAGACCCCAATGGATGCGTCATACGCCCGGAGAACAGCAAGCTCGGGAAGATGGCGCCCAATAAGGTGCAGTTCTGGGGCGCGACTTTATTTGATTTCTTTTACGTGAGGAGGATCCCGGACTGTCCGTACCTTTCGACCATCTCCTCTGGGAGTAAGTTGGCGGCGTGGATGAAGGAGCAAGGGGAACACTATGCGAGGGACCAGATGGCGAGGGCGGAGAGGGAGCCGGAGCCTTCGATTATACCCCCGTATCCCGTGGAACGCCTTTTGAGGGACGTTGAGGCTGCTCAAGCGAAGGAGAGCAAAGGAAAGGCTAAGGGGGAGCCTAGGGTGTTGTGGTTTGGACGTGATATCGTACGTGCTCGTCATCCTGATAATGCTGTTAACTAATTGTAGGGGATATACAGCCGTTCCCAGACACTGGTGCTGCTCCGATTCTTCAAGAAGTGCTTCCTCTTCACCTTCTACCAAAGACTCTCCTCGTCCATGACCCCTTCAAGACCCTCTCCACCGTCAGGTCTCACACTCATCCTCCGAACTGGGAGGACAAACCTGACGCTGTCAGCACCTACCGGCTAGAGCTTTCTGACGAAGGAAAGAGCAAGCTCGAAGTCGAGCGCAAAGCAGCGGGGTTCGCTGCGTTCTTCTCGTCGTTTGGATGCGAAGAGTTCCTCCGGAACCCAACAGCCGAAGGTCGACCCCTGGAACGCGGGATGCTCTTCATCCCGCAGGGCACCAAGACTGGTCCATGTGCCCCCGCAGTGTACTTCATGCACGAACGTCGACCTTCCAGGGACACCGTCCCCGAGGCGCACCTCTACATCACCCCTCACCAGCTCACTGGGACTGGACACCACTCCGTCGTGTACGATGTCGAGTGGGAGCTCCCGAGGCATGTCCTTGTGGACGATGTCATCTGCAAGAAGTGCGTCTTCGAGAAGGGTATGGCGATACTTGAGGCGGAGGACGGGGTGGATGGAGAGAGGAAGGATCCGAAGTGGCTTGAGAAGACGGGGAGGGTCGTTGAAACTGTCAAACAGCATCCTGGGTTCACATTGATCCCGTTCGACAGTGAAGGAGAGAGCATTCGGGACCTGAACGGCGAGATCTCCTCCTACGATATCGACCCTCCCCAACGCGTCGTTACACGCAAATACCACGGTCCCGTACGCATCATCGACACCCAGATCGCCTGGCAGAACGCCGACCTCGGACCCCTCTGCGAACACCTCCTCGCCGAGGGCCGGAGAACGGACGAGAGTCTGACGGTGAAAGTGAAGGTCGTAGCGAAGATGAGCTTGGAGAAGGACGCGCATTTGGAGAGGGAGGCGAAGAATTATCAAGACTTTCCGAAGCATTTCTTCGAACATTGGAGTGGGTATAACATCCTCCCGCCGTTGCATGACCCCGTACCGGTTGGGGCGCTTGTGCCTCAGTTCTATGGGTATTATGTGCCGGATGAGAGTGTTCCGGTTAGGGTGTGGGATAGGGAGAGGGATGGGAAGGTCGAAGAGACGAAGGAGCCCGCGAAGGAGGCTGTGGAAGAGGATGAGGGCGTCGGTGTCAAGCAGGATGCAACTGGCGCTGCAAGCACAGCGGATACAGTCATGGAGGTGGACGATGTGAACGCTCCCGCAGAAGAGAAGGCGAAGCCAGACGCTGGCGATCAGTCCCCTGCGGCAAGCGTGCTCAACGAGTACGATTCTGGAGAAGATGAAGGCCTCACGAGGGAACAGCTCGAGAGGTTGAAGAACGACCCCGAGTACTACAACTATAGAAGTCCTCTCCTTCTCATTGAGAGCTGTGGGACCCCGATATGTGATACAATGGAGGGTATGACGATCGACGACAGGTAAGCCTTCCCCTTCCCCCGTCTCTCACACTACTTTCATAACTGACCCTCACCATTCCTTCATAGGCAGCATTGCGCCTCGCTTTTCATGCGTATGCACCACGAAGGCTGGGTGCACCAGTCCACTTACACGCGTAACGTCCTTCACCAGCCTGGACCACTCTCCGATTCCCCCGAAGTCAGAAGTAAGAATGCGGAGGAGAAGAGAGCGGATTTGAGGAAGACGAGGTTTAGGCTGATTGATTTTGGGAGGAGTTACAAGTACGATAATGCGGGTGAGAGAGCGAGTGAGGAGATGGATGTCACGAAGACGTTCAGGATTCTGCATATGGATGGATGAGGCTGAGTGTGGGTGGCGAAGGCGTGCAGCAGGGGCAGCGAGGAGGAGAGTATAGGGAGAGGGGTATGGGGAGGCAGGGGGTCAAATGGTAATGCGGGTATTCGACGGCAGGTGGACGTTCATTGGTGATACATGCCTCGAGGTCCGGGTTGGTGTGTGGGTGTCCAGCTTCGGGAGGAGACTGTGGATACGGCATACACCACTGTCTAGATCCTCCTCGTCATCATCATACACAGCACCATCTTACTTGTACGATTGTTGTCTGCGCTATCTCTCTCTGTTCTTGTCCCGCACATTTGACAAGTATCCCGCATTTCCCAGTATGAGCAAAAAACGCGACAACCATCGTGAGTAGCGCACGTAAGAAAGGGTTGAGCCATGTCATGGGCGCCGCCGCAGTAGAGATTGGAGGACATTTTCGCGTGGATTTGTCCGCAGATACGTATGTGATGAGTGCTTGTTCGGTCCGTGTACGTAGTACTATCCGCGATGCCTTCGGAGCGGTTTCCGTCCCACACTGAAGTGCTGCCTCCGAGAATGAGGGAGCTCTGCATAGTGTGCCCCAAAGAGGTGGACGATTACTCAGTGGAAACGAAACTAGCTCGCCAGTCAGCCAAGGATTAACAGGCAGGGACCGACCTACTGCATTGGCGCGTACCAATACGTGTAATAGGATAATCATCGATGTGGGCCGCGGCGTTATAAATAAAGACACTATTATCATTAAGTGTGATAAACATAAAGGACGGTTGACTAGTAATACAGTGAGCTCAGTGGTGGGTATCAATGCGTGGCTGGAGTGAGGCACTCTAGGAGTGTAACGAAACGACATCTCTACAGTCATAACATGGCAAATGGATAGCGAGCGCGAGAAAGTGGAGAGACAGCGAGGGGATAGCGAGGGTACGACATTAAACAGACGAACAGGGGAGACTCGGATACCCGAGAGGATAAGTTATGAGTGGTAACTGGAAATAGCGGGGGGTTGGACAGCGACATCGGGGAGGGAAAGCGGCATCGAGGAAGGACAGCGAAGAGAGAGAGTGGGCGGAGAAGCGCCAATGAACACGATTCGGTTGCACTAGTTTTCAGACAAGGACTCAGGTCGAGGAACCCAGCTCTCTGTCCCATGCTTCGCTCAGCGCTTCTAATTCTTCGTCGTGATTGTATGGATAGGCCTCGGGATGTTTCGTTCGGAGGTACCGGTAGGCGGCCATTTTTTTGGCATCGTTTTTGCTCCCTCCACGGCCCTGGGTATGTTCTACACCTCTGACTGTAGTTTGAAGAAGGATTAGTGATGTGTGACTCAGAGCGGATGTATGTATTGACAAACGCACTCAATAAGCGATAAACGAACGTCGGTTTATGGGCCGGACCCTCCTTGCTANCNTCTTCATACGTTGGGTTGTCGCCGTGGTTATGGACGATCTGAACATAATCTATGCGGAGCAAGATGCTTGCGTTCAGCACTGGACCAAGTCGTATGAATTAAAGACGGCCTACCCTTGCTTGGATCGTGCTGCTTAGGCATAGTGAATTGAAAGGAATGCAAGAACGGGGGGCCAGCAGCTCGTTTATAACTACAATCCCTTTCCTCTATTCGGGGTTCTCTACCAAGTACGTACAGCTCAACAGCTGTAAAAGTAACACTACCAATGGACTCAGGGAGCCATCTCTCGCCTTTCAAGGTTCCATACAAAGATTTGTTTTGATTAGATCTAGGTCCAAGGCTCCCATACGGTCCATGTTCCACATTCTCGGCTCGTCAGAAGAGGACACTTGAAAGTCTTGTAGTACTACAACGCTATTCGATACATGGAGAGCTCGGCATGCGTGTTTCTTGGAGTGTTCCGTCTCGAGATACCGAATTGTAGCTCGTCGAGAACGAGAGGAGAACCTCTGACGAGTCACTGACCAAAAGGAGGATTACAAACGTCTAATCTTTCGTTCTTTGAGCGCGTGCTACGGCGACTTTTGACATCACAATACTAGCATTCTATCACTCAGAAATAAGCGCGTAATCGCTTGCTATCGGACGTGAGTAGTATCCCGAGCAATGTACATCCGAAACGAGCAATCCCCACGTCAAAAACCCTCCGTGACTCATAAGGTGTAACGTACGTTGATTCCTGGTAGAGTAACGATAGAAACCGAGTGAGATCCTAGTACCGGAGCATCGAAACTTTGGCCTTAGTCGGTAATCACCGCCGGCAAGCGTGAGGAGCTCGAGCACCGGAGCCGTGAAATCGTAGAGCATAAGCTCCGGCGCCGTCCAGTTGACGACTATGAATATGGCAGTTTACCCTTGGAATCCTACATTGCCATGGGGTAAGGTAAGGGAGGTAAGCTAGAGGCTACGATGATGATTACGATAGAATAAAATGATTTGTATGCTTTGCTGTCGACTCTGGAATTCCTTCGACCTTGTTTTCCAGTCACGGTCAGCCGCCGATCTTTTCTGATCATTCAATGGGGACAAACGGGACCAACATAACGGATGAAGCAGTGGTTATAACGCATACACACAAGTCCTGTGACTCCTTCTACAGCCCCGACCGGGAAATGGTGTTGATGCTGTCAATTACACCCTCGGCTTCTGATTTTCCTGTTGCGGCTGCTTCTCGCTTGCCACATATGAGAACTCAACCAAGTGAGACTGTAGTGGGCCATACGTTATAACGTCGGGGGGACTGCAACATTTACGTGGGTCAATGCCACAGCCGGTGCTAACAGCATTATGTACTTTCCTCCGAAGTGCAGTCCGCCCATCGTGGCGGGAACTGTCCGAATTCAGCACTATGACGAAAGAGGGAGCTCACGGATCAGGGAAGAGCTCCGTGAATACAGGATTCCAGGGGAAGTCACGGAATGGGAATCTGTTCTCGTTTCGAGCGCTAACTTGAACGGTCGGGCCGAGACCCATCGGGCGCTAATCACTCGGCGGTTCCCGTGTCTCCATTTGTCGGCTGAATTTGATGTGTGACGTGGACCTTGTTCCTTGCTCTGAACCATGTCGAATGTCCTCTGTTAGCGTCAATCCGACGCGAATCTCATTAGATCTGCGGCCCCCAAATCGAAACTAAGGAAAGTATGAACGGGTACCACCGAAGCTACGTTTGTGCGCAGACTCAGCTGGACGCCACTGGCAGGAGGCCCGAAGCCGAATTACTTTCGGAATTGATACCTGCAGCACCATGGCTTCAACAAGCGTTTTCGGTGGGCATCCAAGCTGAAACTCGAGAGAATATGGAGTTTATAACTCAACGGAATTCTAGATGTACCCCCTCCATCGGATATCCTCTCCCGATGAGCCTTTGTTCATCGGGAGGCCCTTCGGCCCAGTGGGGGTCTTTTGTCTTGCAATAGGGCCAATCGCCTTCGCCGTCCGTGCTATCGGTGCAGCGGGATGGGATGGGGAGTCATTTTCCCCGACTGTTCCAGGGATGCTCGGACTTCCTTCAAATTCCCTTGATAACCCCTCGTCAGCTGGTTCAGCTCGGCACCCACTGCGACCAAACTCCGACATTCACGCTGAGAACCCGGGGATTGAGAGGAGTTTTGCGCATGCCAAGAACACCTTTGTTATCTTTGCTCATCGCTGGAAGGGCGTATCAGAACTCGAGCGCCCATTCCCCGGGATCGCCACCATCGTTCTGTCTGGAAAGGGATACCGCTGAGGTGGGCGCTTGGTCGATATGGTCTCTTGGCGTTCATACATGACAAAGTTCCTTTCCCACTTATTCATTGAAGGACAGGGCATTATGCCTGAGGCTCACGTTGCTGAGCAATTGAATCCATCTCCGGACTTGCTCGCAGCGCTTGAATCGGTCCTCATTAGCCTACTTAACGGAGAGCTGAGTAGACGATCGGACTGACCAGGCTCAGTGTCAAGGATGTCTAACCCCCTCGTCTGGTTGATCACAGGAACCTCGTGAGTGCCATTCTCTCTCGTCGTCCACCCAGCTAATGCAACGATAGGTCTGGAATAGGTCGCGAGCTCGCTTTG
>JANDKE010000487.1:0-22252 GCA_027627275.1 Coprinellus aureogranulatus
GGTTTATATTGCCCCGACGATCAGGAGGAATCCAAGCGCTACGTGAACTGCTCAGTCCAAGCGCTATTCGAGTCTGCCCTCATACACATATTTCGCTTTTCACTGCTGGCTTATACTATCTCGGGACGTAGCACAGTACACACGCAGGACAGTACGGTGGAAAGCAATCGAGGTTGAGAGGTCTACCTGGCGGGTACAAGCGTAGCTAAGGGTTTACAGACTCTACCATCCTCTAGCAGGGGGAAAGCGGGTAATAACTTGTAGGGGTGGAGGAAGGGTCTAACAAAAAGCCAACGTCAGGACAAGAATGCGAGATTGAACACAAACACCACTCCACCTTCTCTCCAAGTTCAGCACTGTGCTGGTGAGCGACGAGTTTACCAGCACTCGTAGCTGCCAGAAGAATACGCATTGCACTTCTGCTTGAAGGTCTCGGCCTCCGAGCCAACGTCGCAGTGCGGTCCACGAATCCAAGTCGAGCCTTCGTAGTAAGCGCCGGGCGTCATAGCGCAGACGGAGCTGGGGTAGCGTATTGGCATTCTACTGAATTCTTTAAGACTGAAGGTGTCTGATGCTCACTAGGTCTGGTCCAAGTCGTTGAAAGGGTCACCGCGGTTGGTGTGGCAGGTGCACCAGAGGGCGTTGGCCATCATGGGCGAGATGGCGAGCAGAGAAGTGAGAACGGCGGCGATGAGCTTCATTGTTCGAGTGCTGTTGCTTTGGCTGTAAGGCTTTGGCTGTTGCTGAGGTCTCGAATACCAGGTCGAGCAGCTTTTATACCAGCAGGAAGCGCTAGTGAACCCGGACCTTGAGCCTCCGGGTTCATCTCCGCACAGTACAGCGATAACCTTCCTGATCATCGGCGCTCGTCGCGAATCTGGGGTTATCTGCTTCAAGCGAAATCAAATTCACGGCGGCTCCGTGAAAGAGGAATCTTATTACCCAAACGATGAGACTGGTGGTATCATCAAGCGATTTCGGGCTTTCGACGTAAAACGAACGCGCGGTCGGTCCTCAATCCCCGGAGAGAAGACGCAAACTCCTTCCCTGTATCGCACATAAGTTAGATGTGCGCCACTCTTCCTGCCCAACTACAAGTCAGCTGTGCCCATTTGTAATCGGACGAGAATCGCCCATCGCAATGAACAATAGGTTCGAACACCAGACGAGGTCATGGGTCGAGGAGGGAAGCCTGACGGCGTTCGCTCCTTCCATTGTCGATGGCACCCATTCTTCCAGAGGTGGCACGCTCATCTTCGCTATTTCCCTTTTCGCTTCACCACAACAGAGCCGAGTGTGCCCGTGAGGCGAGTATAGCCATTGGTCGACTCGGTGGGGTATAGCTTGCGCGGAAGGAGTGTAGGCAAGCCTTGAACGATGAATTCCGTTATTGCGCGTCCATCACGATCCACCACTCTTCTCGCTCGCTTCCCAGAATGTAGACACTGTTCATCTCCTGATACATCGAATAAGATCGTTCATAGCGGTTCATAGCGTCAGATGAACATATCTACACAAGGTCAACGAGGCAGTCAGGGGTCGCTGGGAGACTGTCCTCAGAGGAGACCTGGTAGTATGCGTGAAGCTGTCATGGTGCATTTCACCAGGCGCTCAGACGACAACGACAGCCAAATGATAACCAACAGCCTGAGGGTCGGCCGAAACATAAGGCAGCTGCGGGCTGGCTACCGACTCGAAGAGGTGGGGAAAGCAGTGGACAACCTCCAAGGACGTCGCAGTGGCCGGCAGTCCTGACGCTCGTGGTACCCGCCATCATGAACCGATATCAAAGATCATCGCTGTTCCTTCTCCTTGCGCTCTGCCAGGAAGGTCGATAAACAAGAGATGGATTCTTGATGGATTCTGTGGTGATGATCGACTGGGGGCACCGCGGGTGAAGATTTACTTGAGGGGCTACCCAAGAGGCAGAGAACAGCTCAACGAGCTGGAGAACGAGTTGAGAACGAGTGAGTGAGTGAAAGAGAGAGGAGAGCCGTGGCTGTCCGCTCGGTGTGGTCGGTCTCATCACAGGCGGTCCAAGCCGCAAGCGTGACGCGTGCCAACGTGAGCGCCCAGCGTGCCTCGATTCTGCCTGCTCGTTGGATTTCGGTTAACAAGTGAGCCCTCGTGCTTCATTTGTCGTCGCTGGCATGCAACACATCTATTCCTCTTCGGCAGTCGCGGGGAGTGGCACAGTCTAAGTGCAACGAGATAGCACGGTGAAGGACAATCGAGATTGAGAAGTCTACCTAACTACAACACGTGTAGCCAAGGGTTTACAGAATCTAAATACTCGAGCTGGGGGGAGGGGGGTTGAACGCCGGTACGTGGCCAAGGAAGAGTCTACACCAGAAGCCAGAGTCAGAATATGAGATGTAGTACAATTGCCATACCACCTACCCTCTGAGAAGACTCTCCGAGCCTGTGCTGGTGCACGTCGAGCTCACCAGCAACTGGCACTTCCAGAAGAGTACCTATTGCATCTCTCTCTGAAGCCGGCGGAATCCGAGCCAACATCGCAATGAGGGCCACGAATCCAAGTCGAGCCCGCGTAGTCAGCGTTGGGCATGTCAGCGCAGACGGAGCTGGGGATAACAAATTGGTGATCATGATCAGCGAAACGCTGAGAATCGAGGATGGTATAAGGGGGCTCACTAGGTTTGGTCCAAATCGTTGAACGGGTCACCGCGGTCGGTGTGGCAGTTGCACCAGACCGCATTGGCCATCATGGGNNGAGAGTGGCGGAGCAGGGAAGTGAGAACGGCGGCGATGAGCTTTCATTTGTTGTTTTGAGTTGTTGTTTGCTTTAGCTTTTGGAGGCTTTGGGCTGGGGATAGGGCCTTAGAGGCTGCGTGGAACTGCTTTTATATGAATAGGAGGGGAACCCGGAGTCCAAGTCTCCAAGTTCATCTGCGCGTGTACGGCGACTACGTTCCGCCTACAGACGCTTGTCGCAAACTCCGGCACTATCTGTCGCAAATTACACAACTCCATCCTTTGGGTAGTGGTAGGTAGCATTGCTCGCTCCGTTCCAACACGCACCAATGTGACATATTCAATGCACTATAGCCTGGCAGCTCTCCCTCCGCAATTCGTCCAGTCCAGTGTCGAGCTTGCTTGCGCTCGGACTTGGTGCCGCAACCAAATGGCTCGTAACCTATATCGCACCACCCAAGGTTGCCTTCTGGGTTATTCACGTACCCCTCTCCCACGCAGACAGACTTGCGGATGAGTAGCTTCATTCAAATAGACAAGTACGCACAAGGCCATCATAGTAGCAATCCCAACTAGCCATTGGCTTCCCATCCCACCCTAGCTCCAAAACTTCGCAAGCCACGGCTCGCTTAGGACAAGCGTGAAACAGGGAATTCGACTGAAAGGAGAAACAGTTGGGACCACGGCCCAGGGGCATGCCACAAGATTGGTGTCAGGGTCCTAGAGAAGAACTACCAGAGGATAAGGCCGCCGCCTCACTCGCCAGCGCCGGCGCCGTCGTACTCGCTGCACTTCATGCACGTCCATTGATCCTACCTGGGCTTCATCATCATCATCATATATTACAACGAGTATGAAACCCGTGAACGGTATCCGATGAGGAGATCCGGTAGCTCAATGAGTGGGCATTGATTGAGAGCAAGGGAGGTTAAGCCATGGGAAGTTTTCGTGGGACTGCAGCAGGTCATCATGGATGATTGTACACAGTGTATGGCTCTCGGCGGGAGCCTGCAGCCTTCAGGACACAAGAGCTCGGACGCTGGCATCTGTCCACCCGAAGTGGGCCCGGGCGGGTCTCCACATCGTCACTGTTCCTCTCCTCAGCGCAACCTCAAACAGGGTAAGGATGTGCAGTAGACGGGTCGGAGCGCCTCGACCGGGTGGGTACGTCTTGAGCAGGTCCAGCTCGGTTCTATTCTAGTGGAGTAAGCCATGCTATCCAGTCGAGAGTACGCATCCGCATCCGTTGAGCTCTGATTCGAGGAGACACGAGCATCGAATAGAACCTTGCCTACCCCGAACGCGTTCCTAAGAAAGCTCCACCCTCAGCAATCCCGATGTCCGCATCGGCACAATGCTGCGTACCCGAGAGAATGAGAGGGGTGAGAGTGCCCAGTTCGACGTTCGGTTGAGAAGGAGGACGGCGTGTACTATTGGAAAATGAATCCTCACGCCTCTTGGAAGCGGAAGTACAAGTTTGGTTGGCTCGTAAGGCGTGTTGGAATTCGTAACACTTCTTGAATGATGAGAGATAGCCCGGGAATGTGTACCACTGACAACGTCGAGCCCGCTGCCTCTCGTGCCCAGATCAAGAGATCAACTCTGTCGCCCCCCAACAATGAAGAGAGTTGAGAGAGTAGATCCGGATTCTCCAGAAGATGGACAAGAATGGAGCAGGAAGCTTGGCCGATCGGAGGCCGTGTTGACGTTGCCATATAGTCGCTCGGGTGGGAAGCGACCCGGACTTCCTCTCCTACAACGCAAGTACCGTACCTGCCCCCTACTGTGCCCACCCACCCCAGCAAAAAACCACATGGTGATCAACAGACAGTCGCCTACTGCAACAAGCGAGAGGTTCGACTGTAGGACGAGGTACTAAAGTGTTTGGCGGGGTAGGCAGTGTTGCAGCAGTACTAGTAAGCCTTCGGTATAAGGAGGGGAAGGAAGCCTGGTAGAATTGGTTGCATATATATCCCAAGACGAGTTCGACTTCGTCAAGTGGGAGGGGAAGCGTCGAGCGCATAACTACTTTGATACTGCTTAGTGTGCTGACCGATCCAAGAAGGCGAGGGCAGTGACGCGTCGAGTAAGCATAAGAGATCTTTTGTGATACGAGTTGAGGCTTGCTGGCCCGCGCATGGACACGACACGGAACCCACCGTATTGATTCCGACGAACACTGATCCTCCTCCGTGTACCCGATAGGAGAGGAGCGTAGGATGGGGGATGAGGTAGGTCGAATACGAGGCGGTGGGTATGGGTCGAGCGGGAGTAGTCGTTTCGTTTGCATCGAAGGCTTTAACCTGCTTGAAGAGCTGCCAGTGGGCGCTATGCTATCACCAGTTGAAGTAGACTTCACCCTAGCCCAGGAACAAAGGCGACTTGTCATCTGCTTGGGCAGTGCTGCTCTCCCTGTCATCCTCCTCCTTGGATGGGCGCAAAACATCTTGGATGTGACATCGACGGAGGCGCTACCAGGATCCGATTACGGGACGCCGGCTTGCTGACAAGGAGGACCTGGAATGGTCTTGGGATCGCGAGGGATGGTGAACGCTAATAAAGGCTGTCGGAGGGATAGCCGCGTCGGGTTATGAATGAATCCCATTGGTGTGTTCCAAGTCGGTGGCTGGCATGGGTTGACCGTTGCCGTTCGGAGCAGGGCGACGGAGGCTGACCCTGAGGCCTGAGCGCTGAGCGGAGGATGAGTGGAAGGAAAACGCGAGAGGTTAGGAGCAGCTGACTGAGGAGAAGGGCTGGCTGAGCCGGGAGCGAGTGAGCGGGAGGAAGGAGACCACTACGGATGATTGGTTCGATCATCGATCAGGGACGCGAACCAATTCGGCTCTTTGCGCCCCTGATCGTACTTCGCATTTCTGCCTAACAAAACCTTTCTTGCCACGATTGCCTGTCGGCCCCAGAAAAGCAGAGGGAAGATGTGTGAGGTCAATCTTTTTCTGATTTCTTGTACTCGAGCTCGACAGCGCCTTGCGCTGTATGAATCCAATCTACGTATTCCCAAAGGCTATCTGTATTTGGCCCACACACACACTGCAAACATGACTGTAGAGCTTCGTATTACACTGTAATGAAGGAGAAAATCGGTGGGACAAAGAGAGAAGGTGAAGTCGCCATCGATAGTATGCTTGCTGCACGTCCAAGTCCACCGCAAAGAGAGATCAAGGCCGATGAAGACCAGCCTCCAACAAAGTCCAAGGGCGAAAGATAAACAAGGAGTGAATCATGCAGTACGTAGACGTCCTAGTGAGGGTCAAGTCGCGTCCACCGCTTCATCACCCACCCATCCGCGAATGGACAAATATCGATTATCGTCCCATGCAACGAGTCAGCTCGTGCCGAGAGACAAAAATGAGTAGATTCACCATCTCGTGCAGGTGGGGTCGAAGGTTGGCTGCATTATCAGAGGATAGGCAAGATGATTGAAAACTGACTGCTGGTCGGTTCCGTCGAGTCCTTTTCAACCCTAGTATCCCACACGACGTCTCAAAGACGCGAAAGAGCAGAGTATAAACGGCGTTCTGAGCAACGCCGACCGATACCAAGGGTAATGGCACCATAGAGCCATCGCGTTGGGTACACCGAGCTTGGCGTTTTCAAACGGTGCTGGAGCAACCCAAGGTGACGCTGCGAAAGGGCGAGTGAAGCATCAAGAGCAGAATGGCACACAACCAACTCAACATCCATCAAACATCCTCCTGACCGTTACACCCAAGTATCGTGGATTGCGGTGCAGGCAGGCGATCTCGAGGAGTGAGCCGGTGGCGGAGGCGAGGGTGCCTGGATGGTGACACGATTAGACGGTACTTATCAAGTCGCATCTGCATTTGAAGGACGGTGCACAGCTGCCTCCAGGCCAGCATCGATCACTGGTATCCCCTGCTCTCTGCCCATCCGCGACATGATTAGGATCACCCATCGTCCCTCGCAACGTGTATTCATCTTGCTTGGGTATCGACAAGTTGATCCACCCATTCAGCCGGCGGGCAGGTCACAGCGTTGAAGAAGGTTGCCGGTTGTCCTATACGAGTGCGTCGTGATGATCCCAGTACATCGGAAGAGCCCAAGAGGCCTGCAGAAAGGAATACGACTGACGTTGTCTGCCTCAGCTCGCGAGTACCCACTCGAACCAACAGGTATCACCGCCCAATCGTCACTGACATCCTTATCAAGCACTCTGCTAGAGTCTGGAAACAGAGTGGACGAGTGAGCGTACATTGTCAAGTGATCGAGTGGGTATGCCTTTAACGAGGAACAACTTCAGCGCTAGCGCAGAATGCAGCCCAGCCAACAGTACCTTCCCATCCGGCGTCGTTCAGGGAGCTAGGAGCATGCGAATTGACCATACCATCTTTGCATCGAACACTTGGCTGGTAAATTTTGACCCTCAGCAGATCCGGTTGCGTACATCAGCACAATGCTATGTACCCCAGGCTAAGAGGGGTGAGAATTCCCAGTCCAGCGTTCGATTGACAAGTCGGTCGTATAGTCTAGGAGGCATGTGTCCACTTGAAGAGGTGGCCGGATTCACGGAAGTACGTTGGTTGGCCGGCAAGACGTATTGGAATCCGTAGAGCGTCTTGAAAGAAGCGAAGTAGCGTGGCACTGTGTATCCGCAACAGCATCAGGTCCGTCGCCCCCCGTGCCCACATTTGACGGTATCACAAGGGACTCTATCACCATCTACCAACAGGGGTGTCCCAGAAGGCATTTGAACGACCAGAGACCTACGTGCTCCATTGGGTGGGCAGGGTTCGCTCCAGAGGCTGGGCCGATCGGCAGGACCTTGTAGAGGCGGCGGCAAAGATCATTCGGAAGACGCCAAGCATTCGCGAGTCCAGTATCATACCTACGTATCCGTCGCTACCTCTTGCCCACCCCAGATTTGTGAATGATATCATCATCACCCTAGCGAAAGCCCGTAGAGGGCCGCGCAGGAAAGGTGCATGAGTGAATCTAAACAATTGACGTGGGGTGGGCAAGTGCTGCGTTTGGAAAGTGTGGTTGGTGAGAGTATTCAGCCATATCGGTCGTCGTGCCATTAGAAGAGCCAAGGTAATACGGGAAACAACCGGCGAGGACGGTGTTGCCTGAGACAAGCTTGCAAGTCAAGGTGGGAAGGCGGTGACAAGCTTCGAGGGCGGCCAGACGTCCCATCCTTCGTAGTACCCACTCAATTCATTTTGTATCCAACATGATCGCCGCTGTTCCTCTCCCTCTGTCTAGGGGATCGGATGTACGAGAGACGAATTTGGATGCGTGCATCGAGTGGGTGGTAACGGTTGAGCGCTGAGCATTGAGAGGTCGGCAGCTTTGATATCCCGCCTCTTAGCACTATTCGATCCAGCGAGGTGGACGAGGATCCTGGATATAGACCACAAGCAAGCTGAATTGTCCATGCTCTTAGGTATTCACCGCTCCCCGCAGCGAAAACTCTGTATCGTCGTTAGTCCTCCATGCAGTCGATGACGGTGCAGGACGGAACAGGGACGAGGTGGTGCGCGCAGGAGGTGAATATACAACCCTGAGCTGGGGAGCATTGCTTGGGCTCGCCGTTGCCTGGCAGAAGGGGTGATACCAAAACGTTGGCCGCGTCGGTAGCTTCAGATGACGGTAATCTTCTTTCTCGTTAGAGGCTGAGGTCCAGATTCGTGCAAATCTCCATCGTCCTCTCCCTGATTTCCATATCAGCGTAGCAATCTGCGGCCTGGATGGAATGATTCAAGATCCCTTGGACGTCAACAGCCAACAAACCACCAGTTAGGCGCCCAGCGAACGATCTTCCTCGATGGCGGTTATGTCGAGGTTGCAGTTCCGACCACGGCTCGCATTACCCACTGGCCCTTTGGGACGGGAAGACTAATCCTCCTCCACGTACTCGATAGTAGAGAAACGACGGATAGGGGATGGGGTACGCCGTATAGAGGCGGAGGGTATGCATTGAGCGGGAGTGGTAGCCTCTTCGTTCGTGTTGAAAACTTTCGATTTGATTACTTAAATGATATCGCCTCATGTAGTCTTCATCCCGATAGGAGAACAAGGCACAGATGGTGCTGCGTTCTGGCATCATCCTCTCCGTCATCCCTTTGTTGGATGGACTTGAAACGTCTTGCGCATCCACTACGTAGGAGGCGTAGGGGGCGCTGGGACCCGAGTACGGGGCTCCGGCTTGCCTTAGCGCAAGTGGCTCGATTGGTATTCGAAATAGGCAGGGATGGTGAGCGCTAATAAAGGTCGTTCCAAAGGCCGCAGCGTTTGGAGTTATGAATGGACGAATCGGATCGATGCAGTTGGAAGCCTTGCGTGTGTTTCGGATGGACGAGCGGGTGAGCCCGCGCCGAGTAGACGCTGATTTAAAGGTCGAAGTCGGAGGCTGGGAGCAAGGTGAACGAGGAGGACGAGTGAGCGAGTGAAAGAGAGAGGAGGAGATGGCTATTCTGATCCAAACGATCGGTTCGATCATCGATCAGGGACCGGACGAACCGACTCAGCTTGGCCGAAGGCATACCGGCGGGCCGCCGGTGCTGGCTTGGTGCTCTGAACCGTGACCCTCAGTAAAAACGGAAGTCTGATGCAGTCGTCCAGACGGCTGATCCGTGTCGAAAGTCTGCAAGAAGTCAGACGACAGTCGTGGAGGGGTTGAGGCAAATCGGATCATGTAATAGCGTATCGTAATACACATTGAAATCGCAGACTCGGACCCAGATAGTATACCATCAGCTTTCGGTATCATCCATGTCCTCTCTCTCGATGTCCTCTTGAATCCCGCGCTCCAACGGAGTCAGAAGGAGAAGTCCAGGATGCTTCCTCTGAATGTATATATTCCCTGTGTCCGGCCCCTCAAAGATTCCCACCAGAGAGTGAATGTGTTTGACCTCGATAGCCGCCAACTTTGCTCGCGCATCGCTTGTGTTAGCGGGCCATCGACCTCGGATGGCGGTCTTCAAAGGTTCGCAGACGTCGATAAGAGGCTTGTAGATCGCTACCTCTACGCTCTCGTTGTCATTGTTTGTGATCGTGTAGAATACCAGAACCTCGCCAAATATTTGTTTGTGTGATGAGTTCGGCGAAGTAGATTCAGCCTACAAGGTGGCATTAGCGTAGAATGGGTGTATAAGTCGGCTAAAAGGAATACCTCAAACCACCGATAGTCTCTGAGATCTTGGGCGGACCTTCGGGCACTATGGATCTCGCTAATCTCGCTTCGGAGAACCATCCCATTCGTAAGCTTCCTCTTCCCAAACCGCACTATATCACACTCATCAAAGAATTCATCCTCAGGGGCACTCTGCCACACCTTCCGCCTCCCGCTCTCAAAGACATCCCGGAAGACCACAAAAAGGTGATCTGTGAGCTCTTTGGAAACTTGATCGACCTTCGAGAGCCTAATTTTCTGACGCATATCAGATTGTGCCTTCTCCTTCCGAATTGCTTTTTTGTAGATGATTTCTGGGTAATAGAGGCTGACCACGCGAACAATCTCTTGCTCCACAATGATGTTTGCGAGATGTGCAAATGGTTCCTTCTTTGAGGTTATTTTCCGCCCTACTTCACCAATACTCCGTTCCACCGTAGATTGTGAGCTGAGCCGGATTGAGCCGTACCACATAATATGGATCGGAAGGTGGATAAGCTGAAAGATGCAGAGTCGGCATCGCTGGATCTTCTCGGGATCATTCCCAACATAGAGCGTCTCATACTGCTCGAGAAAGTCGGCAATGAGAGTTTCAAGTCGTTCGAGGCTCGAAATAGAGTGTGGCTAGATGGTCATAGCTGTCTCGATCACCTCCACCAGATACGAGAAGTTGTGCAACAGTGCCGGAGGAAATTCCAGCTCCAATCCAATTGGCAGGATGTACCAATGAAGGAGAGCCATCCATTCGTAGGCTTTATATTGACTTTGCCGCTTCAGATGTGGGTTCCGGACTGGCCCCGAGAATGCAGGAGGAAGTGTTCGCATTGCTTCCACGACAAGAGCTCCAAAGCGCTCTATCTTATGGGAAGGAATGTGAATGGGATCGCCAATCGCGCTGTTCACCACCCACGTATCCCACATGAAAGGCAGGACATTTTCATAGGGAAGGTGGAAAGGGTCCACTGGGAAGTATGAGGGATGAATGAAGGCACGGCTCGCGGCACATAGTGGTAGTGCTACAACGCCGGTGTCCCTTGAGATCTCCGCCTTGGCCTTTTTTGATTTTGCAGCATCGAGACGTGCAATTGTGTTCCAGTAGCCAATTTGCGATCGTCGAGGGAGGTTATGCAAGTCATATGAAGGTGGCCGTGTTGGGTTGTATTTCTCATTCTCGGGTGGTGCAATCGGGTAATACTGTGCTTTCGCTCCTTTTTCTGTACTCGTTCGGGCACCCTCTACAAGGGAGAAGCGGTCGCCATGGAAGGCTGCATGTCCCGCCAATCGACTGAGCTTGGCAGAACCAAGCATATCACCAAGTACCATCACAATCCACGCACGATGGAGAAAGTAAGCTGAATCGATGGCATCCCAAATCCAGACGCCGGCATCCATCTCAGCGAACTCCTGCATTAATGGCCAGATGAAGGATTCGATATCGCCTGGCGCATTTGGCCCGGGAGTGCTGAAATTGATGATGATATTGCTGGACTTGTAGCGAGAAGTGGCCGGGAGGTTGAGAATGATCAAGATAAGAATCCATGTATTTGACTGCTTCTTCATCGTCAATTGAGCCCCGTCGCTTGAGCATGCAAATGCGATGTCGCGTGATTCATTGAATAAGTTCATTCGTCGATGTAGCCTGTGAACAGCACCATTTCCAAAGTCAGAGAATTGTTGCCTCTCTTTCTCTGCTTGCATCGCATGTCCGACAAGATGCACAACCTCCTTCAAACATGAGTCCCTGTGGCGCAGCTCACGAGATGTTTCCGCATTTGCAAAGAGTGCCTGAATAGATGGAATTACGGGAGGACTGTGAACTGGGCATTTGCGACCTTCTTCCCCTTGGGACGATACCGTGGTGTACCGCATATGTCCTTTCCCCGCACAAAGGGGCAGGAGTCCAGATCAGCATGGGAGCCGGTATACGCAATGCAACTTCTAGGGCACATGTCAATCTTCTTGGGGTAGAGCCGGGCCAGACGTACAGCCAGTTTACGGACATTGTAGAGGGAAAGAATGTCGATGCCTGTAGCGCTGTGAAGGACTGCAGCATGTTCATTATATGCCCGCACAGTTCCGTTTGTACGCCGCCAAGCAATGTAGTGCTGTAAACTCAGCTTCTCCTCCTCGTCGAGCGGCTCAACCTCAAAAGGGTCAGCAGGAGGCTGCGACGGGGGTACATAGTCGCCAAGCAGACTAGTACGGAGTGCGTCAACTGATGGAGGTGGCTTGAAAAAGGCAGATTCAAAGAAAAGATCGTCTTCATGTGCTTCGGCCTGGTCGCTAGTGGTGGTCTCTACACCCCCATTGGGATCTTCATCTTCGTTTTCGTCGCCAGCTGTGGTTTCGGGCTCTACGAAGCCTTCGATGGGGACACCAGTGTTATCATCAGCATCAATATCATCCTCATCAGCGTCGTCGCCACAGCTATTCTGCAAAAAGGAAAGTGCGATGGCTGGTACTGCAGGTGTTGGGTCCGGCGGGGAGACGTTTCGGTCCACAGAGTCCTCCGCGATCTCAGATTCGGGTGCCAGATCTTGCATGTCGTCGTCGAAAGCTGGGCCTACGCCATCCTGGAGATGGTTGGAACTTCTGGAAGACTCCCGGTCTACAATGGGTTGAATCTTTGTCTAAGCAAAGTGGAAATGGATAAATAACTCACTGGATCTGTTGAACTCCTGTATAGACTCCTCTGTTCTCTGGATATGTAGTTGTACCTGCTCGGCGACTTGGATGATTTTCGCGTTCCAGCAGCGATCGAAGGATGGCATTGTCATCCACTATATGGCGCTGAACTGTTCGGATATGCCAAGTAACGCCAACCTTGCACTTCTGAAAGCAGTAGCAGTTGAGGAATTCGGACCCCATTTACGCACTGCGAGGCGTTTGAGCAAAACATGTCGAGTGGGCGCTTGAGCTCGTTGAGATCACAGAGTGATGCTAGGGTTCCCAAAATGGAAATGGTAGGGTTACAGCTGGACTTGAATCCTCCAGGCGTTTGCATCCTCCTTCATCTTCTCCACCGTCTGCTGCTTACGCACCTCCAACGGCTGTGCGACATGGCGTCGCACAGCCATTACACTCATTTCAGGCAACCCTCCCCATATCTTGGCTCAACTCCACTGCTTCGTGCAGGCACTCCCTCGCTGGTCGTCTCAACCCCATCTTCCCTTGGTTCGTCAACGGGGCTCCAGCTAGAATGCTTCGGCCCGAGTGAAAGCCCTCAGAGTGGGCATATTCAAGACGTCCCCTTAGAGGTTCTATTGCAGAACCCTATAGTCAGGAAGCTATTCGACGACTGGCAAGCCGCGACCAATCAGATCATTAATCTCAGCAACACCATTACGAACCTCGTTAGCGAGAACCAAGTGCTACGTAACACAGTCAATGCAAGTTCGGGAACGTCAGCAAGGTATGTATCTCTATCCACTGCTCTCTCATATGCTCAATGATTTACGATTCCAGTGCCAGCACAACAGCAGCTGCGCCTCCGCCAACTCGTCCCACCGAATCCAGGACACATCCCTTAGTCGCGGTTCGATCGTCCGAGCGCCCCAAGAACCTCCCTGTCGGAGTACTCTGGAACTTAGAGGATTGCAATGACGACGACCACGCACGCCCGAATTCGAACAACCAGTCTCGACCGAGCATGGCGCTGGCACTTCGCACTGAAGCAGGCGAGATGATCACCGACGAGAAGTTCAAGACAATCAAGTCCGACGTCGCCGCCGTGTGCAGTGCCAACTTGCAGTCACTCCCCGACATCGATAAATCGAAGGGTCCAAAGGCAGCTGGCCCACGGACAAGGCTCTGGTACGCCTTGTGGTACAGACAAGAGTTGGCTAATGTAATTGCAGAGCTGGAGCGGATGCACCCCATCCTCGCATTGTGTGGGGGACATTGGAAGGTGGAGCACCTCATTTCAAACTTCCTCAACAGCAGCAACGTCACTACGAAGCGACGCAATGACACAGACCACCTACCGAACCGGCGCCGCCGAGCAGCAGCNGAAAAGCGCAAGCGCCGTCGCTCACGAAGTCGTTCCNCCTCGGTGGGCTCAGAGAATCAGGANGATGGGCCATCCAAGAAGTCNGCNGNAACCGACGATGAAAGCANGGAGGAACCTCCGGCNTCCAAACGTCCTCGTTCCAAATCNTCNACGGACGACGGCCCAGGNGGAAGCAAACGACCGAAGTCAAANGACAATGCNGGTGCGNCAGGGACTGGAACTCTCTTTNGCCCAACCNACTAATCACTCACAGCAGAGCCNGAGGGCATACTGGAGACCACCTTTCAGCTTGGCAACAGCGCGAAGGGCAAGGGCAAGGCACCGATCNANGNAGCAACNNCATCGCACCCNCCGACACGACAGACGACACCAANGCGTGCGACNCCTCCACCTGTGAAGCCATTCNTCGCCATCGGGTTCATCANNGTCAGTCCCGATCCAGCAAATCTCAAACGTNNGTNCTTCCNANCNTTCCATTGCCCTGGCTTTCTGACNANGGNCGANGTAGTGGCTCTTACCACGGAATTCAAGATTACNCATGGCGTNGAGCTGATCTCCGCCCTCGAAGCTCTCGGNACNCAAGACCGNCAACCACTCGATCCCTCCGCCGATGTTTCCNCCTACCTGAAACGACTCGAAGAAGCCNACCCNAACATGCCAGGACTCTCGGAGGATGANGACAACGAGGGTTGGGGCCACTACCAGTACACAGCAGATGGGCTAACACCAACATCNCGTACTTAAGGACTGGGAGGCAATCAGCAACCCATCAATCGCATACCGCCTTCTCGCCGCTTCCATCAAGATGTCTAGGGTCGCGCGCCACCTGGTTGTGGTAAGGAAAAGGCGAGCAGAACAGTACACAAGCGACGCCTACATCGACATCATCGTCACGAAGCTGTGGGAGATTGTGAAGCCAATTATGGTACGTCCGCTCGCTATCAGATGCTGCACGAAAACTGAATCATCGACCAGGAGCAGTCGAAAGCAGACGCCGGTCCTTCCGCTTCAGGCACGTCAAGAGCGCCATCGGACTTCGCTAAGCTCAAGGTGTGTTCATTGCCTCTGTCGTTCCCCGGCTATCTTACTCAGTTATTGTCCGGCGATCTATTCAGGTACTGCGTATCGGCGAGCTGAGGAAGTGGGCTCGAGAACATCAAATATCACTTCCTCCGGGAAATCTGAAGAAAGACAGTNCGTCGTATGGCTTTTTGGCATTAGTATTGTATCTGACCTACTCCTCTTCTAGCTATCATGGACANGATCTTGGATGCCAAGGACAATGTACCCACAGACGACGACATCGCCAATNTGATTTCTGTAAGTTCCCCATTCCTGTAGTNNTCGGAANATGGCTAACAGACTTTGTAATCCGTAGTCTCGCGCATCTTCCAATCNATAGCCCTTTCAGCTTCGCCATCCTTCTCTCGCACCCACTAGATACTTAGAACTATCATACACTGGACACCGTAATATATTACTTTGCACTTCTACCAATAGGACCTCAGCACGACCCCAAACAGACTTGAAGTGAACTTATGGATGACCAACTCACCGAAGCCATGTTCGTCCGTCAGACAAAAGTCATGCATCGGTCAAACGACGGTGAGATTCGGGTCATGGAATGGTGAGACGCTGTTTGCCATACCACATGACGCATATCTGACTACGGTACGACGCTGGCGTCGACAATCTGTCAATTTGGTCAGATCCGGTCTGACTACGACTTACACACGACGATCCACCGACTTCCGTTTTTACTGAGCGTGACCGAACCGCACTGATTTCCTGCCTCACACCATCACCCCCGTCAATGGGCGAACTCCCTGCCACCCCTGCGTTGTGGGGGCATCTCAAAATCGTGATTATAATGCACTAGTCCGCATGCTTTACATACAACATAGCTCAGGCTATGCCAATCGCGAACACGGCGTACTAACTCGAAGGTGCGCAATGATTAACCTGTCAATCCTCCTCCTGCTCCTTCAATTTCTGAAGCCGTAACCTTTCAACCTTCCTCTCATCTCCCCCTTTGGCCGGATATCTCTTCGTCGGATGATCACCTATTTCTGCAGCCGCCAATGGATCTCCTTGCTCGCCCCCAACGTTAACGTTACTCACAGTTCTGGATCGAGGTCTCGTGCTGTCCTGAGCCTCCGGTTCCGCCACACACTGGCATGGGGTCTCTACCCTGCGCATAGTAACGTCGTTCAAGGATTGACCCTCCTCCTTGGTAGCAGCCTTTGCTGCCCCCCGTCTTTAAACCCAACTACCTTTGACTCCGCCTGCCTTTTCTTTCGCGTCACTAGGACCCTCTGTCGCCGTCTGAGCGACTGCCTCGTTCCCCGTCCTTGTCGAGCCGCACATCCGCAACGAAATCCCTCAGTTTCTGAGCTTCAGGTTCCTCGTGTATTCCTCTTAAGCTTCTCCAGCTGTCGTGGGGTGCCGCACGGTGATACACACACAAGATAGTACGGTGAAAACCAATCGAGGTTAAGAAATCTACCTAACTACAACAATTATAGTCAAGGATTTACACAATCTATCATCCTCGAGCTGGGGGGCCTGAACGCCGGAGGCTAGGTGGCCAATGAAGAGTCTACACCAAAAGCCAAAGTCAGGATCCGAGATGTAGTGTGATCGCCACACCACCTACCCTCTGAGAAGACTCTCCAAACCTATGCTGGTGCACATCGAGCTCACCAGCAACTGGCACTCCCAGAAGAGTACCTGTTGCACCTCTCCCTGAAGCCGGCGGAATCCGAGCCAACGTCGCAATGAGGCCCACGAATCCAAGTCGAGCCCGCATAGTCAGCGTTGGGCATGTCAGCGCAGACGGAGCTGGGGGCAACAAATTGGTGATCATGATCAGCAGGATGCTGCGAAATCGAGGAGGAAGGTACAAGGGTGCTCACTAGGTCTGGTCCAAATCGTTGAACGGGTCGCCGCGGTCGGTGTGGCAGTTGCACCAGACCGCGTTGGCCATCATGGGCGAGATGGCGAGTAGGGAAGTGAGGATGGCGGTGATGAGCTTCATTGTTGTTCGAGTGTTGTTGCTTTAGCTGTGAGGCTTTGGCTGGGGATAGGGTCTTTCGAGCTGTGTGGAACTGCTTTTATATGAAGACTATTCAGGAAGTGAGCCCGGACCTTGAGCCTCCAACTTCGTATACGAGTAGTACAGTAGCTACATCCCCCGCTTTACTAGACGCTTGCCGCGAACTCCGGTGCTAACATTGCAAACAAATGAAATTACACGACTTCATTATTGGGGTAGTTGTGATTAGAACTGCTCACTTCGTTCCAACACGCACCAATGTGACATAGCCAACGCCCTATAAACTAATAGTCCCTCCTCGTCCGCAACTCGTCCAGTCAGTCCATCGGCGCCATCGTGCTTGCTGGGGTCCGAGGCCGCTGACCATGGCCTCCACTTCCCATCCCACTTTAGTCCCATGATCCTGTAAGCTCGCTGCTACTGCCGTCCCACAGCTAAGGAAATCAAGGCGCGAAAGAACTTACATCTTCCACCCTCTGTCGTGAACTCCGGTATTATCTTATCTCATCTTATCTCTCCGATCTTATCTTTTTTCTTATCTTATCTCATCTCTGTTATTGTTCTCCTCGTTGTTCCCTTCCGCGTTGCCACACTCCCCCCTGTTTCCACACAACGCACTGCCTTGTACTGCCGCCCTTATTGTTCTCTCCATTCTTGTATCTTTCTTTATTCTTTTGCGTTGCCTCGCACTGCCTCGCTTATTGTCTCTCATTGCTTCGCGCTGCCTTCTTGTTTTCTATCTTGTTTCCATTCTAGACCGCCTTATTGTTCTCCAACGTATATAAGCCTACATACCTTAGCCTGTATTCTCCATTCTGACCTCTTAGTCAATCTACCGCTTTCCTCCTGCTCTTGCTCTTGAGTGGCTATAGGGTTGTTCTCTTAGCCGCTCTGATCTCCGTTCTACCGCTCTACCGCTCGCCGTATCTGCCCCTATCGCTCGCGCATTCGCGACACCCTCTAGACGGATGTTGGCGCTTATCCTCGAGACTTGCCTTGATATCTCGCATACTCTTAACTCTGCAACCCCACTTGCCATGTCACTTCGATATGAAGTCCGAAACCCTTGTTTTGCGATAGCAGATACAAGATGCGATATAGTACATTGCAATGGGGTATATGAATGAATAACTCTAGAATGTGACGAAGAAAGGGGGGCGTGGTGATCGAAACTAGAATCCCAGGTGTAGAAGCGGTAGNCATGCAAGAAGAACTCATGCGACTTTGATCTTCTTAGGCGCCTGCTCGGGAGACGACTTAGGGAACGTAACTGTGAGGACACCGTTCTCCAACGACGCCTTGATCTCTTCCTCCTGTCGCCACTCGTCAGTAATCCTATCGTTCAGCAAGTTAAGAACAGACGAAGTTAACTCACCTTCACTCCTTGAGGCAACTGCAAAGTCCTCGAGAACTTGCCATACCGCCTCTCACGGACAGCGTATCCTCCCTCCTCGTGCTCCTCAGAGATCATTGCTACTCCGCGGAGACGAATGATGGACGAACTATCGCGCATCCTCGATTGATTGAACATTCTTCCGTTCTTCAGACCGGGGAGCTCGAATGTAGCGGTTACGAGGTTCTTCTCCTTGTCCTCATGGAGGTCCATTCTACAATCTCTCGTTAGTTTTCTGTGCGTGTAGTTAAAATACGAAGGGAAAAGCTTACCTTGGCTTGAAGGGCCTGACAGCGCCATCGCCGTTCGCTCGCNGCACCAGCGCGCTGNACTTGGCCTGCGCCTTGCGCTACCCAGCGATCGGTCGGCGGGTAGAGCCAAACGCTTCATCGAAGAAGCGGTCAAAGTCGTAGAAAGGCTCGTAGAAGAAGACGTTAGACATGCCGATTAGAGGGTGTTAGAGAGCTGAGAGTTGCTTCGCAGTCGATTGCGTCGAGTTGTGCGTTTGCTATTTCTGAGGAACGCCCGCTCAGTGCCATGGGTATTTATCCTCGCAGCTCGAGAGGGTGAAGAAATTTCGAGAGTAGTCGTTACACTCGTCGACGTCAATGCTTACTCAGCCACGCAGTTCGAGAGCGTTCGAAGGGCGCGGCGACGATACGCGGCGCGTCGCGTCGTTTCTGGAAATTTCGGTTTCCATTTTGGGTATCACCGACGGAGCGCCTGTGTCTTGTGGAACGTTGTGGGCGTTTCAGTGACAACCTAGCCAGTTAATGAGCGCCAGTCAGGGTGAGCATTCATTCTTGATTGAAATTTCAAGAAAACAATAACACTGGGGAAGTAGAGAACGCTCCGTGCCTGGACAGACGGACAGGCCGTGACAACCCTAGGCCTGCTGAGTACAAAGATGATGTCTACGGTCGTTCATTCGGCTTCCTGGATAGCCCTTGCAATGGTTCGGCGCCCTTCCATAAATTCATTGTCAGCTTACTTAAAAGGGTTTGTTTCAAAGTTAAGAGTTACCTGGCTTGTTGGAGACGTAAATTTAAACTGACTGAAGAAAGGATTTTCGGGATCGAGGAGGGAAGGGGGGTCATCCAGTGCGAACGGCCTTGAGGACTGTTGCCCAAGAGTCTCTTCCAGTTTCGTCTTTGCATTCCCGAATGCTCCTTCTTCAGCCTCGTTCGCCGATGCCTGGCCCTGCACTATAGCTTTCGGCCCCTCAGCAGTTAACTGTGGCTGCTGATGGGCCTGTCCTTGTCTTTCCGTTTCTTCGGCTGCTGCTGCTGCTGCTCTCTTGGCCTTCTTCCTGAGCGCCTCTTCATCCCTGCGTCCAGTCCTTCCTCGTCTCGCTCCACATCCTCTTTAGTTCTCCGGTTGCGTTGCTCTAACCGCAGCTCCACCAGCTCAGTTTCAAACTTCTCCTCAATCTTCCGCGCAAGAAGAAAACTGCTGCACGAAGAAAGACACATCGAACATTCGGGCATGTCCTCTTGAAGATATGGAGCCAATTCGTGCCTTGCAATATAAAGCCTCACCGCCGTCTGATATCCAATAGCCGAGCTCTCTTCTTCGCTGATCACCTCCTTCTTCATCACCAGCTTCTCATAGCCGGCCTTCACCCATTTGCTCACGTACTCCCGTCGTCCGACAATAATCATTTCCACCGGGCCAGTCATCTCCGCGTCCAAATTCGCAATCGCAAGCTTCCTGAACTCGAGGAAGCGCCACCGCGTAGAGAGTGTGAGGATAGTGAGCCATTCAGGTTTGGAGAACTTCAGCTCAGTCGAAGTCGAGTGACTATTCATGCAAACCGATTCCGTTAGCCCAACAAATAAATCACAGTGAGAGTAATAAGAACGATACTTACATAGGGAAAAGCAGCTTCAAGAACACCCTAAACTCCTCCGCCGTAACACCCTCAAGCTCAACCGCACCAGCCGTCGATATCCTCAACCTCGGCGCGTCGGTAACGTCCATAGAGTCCCAATCATCATCCGGATCCGGCGCGTCATTGAATTGAGGGGTGGGCGGGCACGTATTCTGCAGGTACGTCTTGGCGAAGTACTCGGAACCGACGACGAATTGGTATCGGGGTAACTTGAATACTGTTTCCTCTACCTAAGATTGCGAACCCGTCAGAACAATCCATTCGATCAAGAGGGAAAGGTAGAGCATACGAGGAAGCGCACAGTATCCCAGTAGTACACCTCGTCCCTCTCCGCTCTCCTCGCTGGCGACGGCATACTTCAAGCTAGTGCTGTAGTAAGAGTGTAAGTGGTGGAAACAGAAAGACCTTGGTCGTACAACAACACTATTGTTTTCGACCTTTCCCATCCCGATCCCCGAATGACGTGCAGAAGGCCCGAGCCGACTGCAACGAGGCCAACACGAGGCACACGGTGCGAAGGACCGCGTCCGTGTCCGTGTGCCTGGCGGCGATAGAGAGAGAGAGTGGTATGTATAAATTCAGAACTACAGATTCAACAAACATATGTATAAGGATTGGGGCAGGCAGACAGGTGCACGTATCAAAAGAAATGGAAGGCGACAAAAAAGGACAGTGATAGTGGTCAAAATGCAAACAAGGTAGGTATCCCTCTACGACGGTAGAACCAAAAAGAGAAGAGACGGAAGCCAAATGAACTACTGTTGAACAATGTTCGCCCGAGTCACCAACGAGAAAGAAACGACGAGGCTTCGAACCAAAAGAAAACTTGAAGAAGGGCTGGCAAGAATATTGAATAGACACAATGATGCGCGAGACAGAGATGAAGAGATGAGATCCGTACAACTACACAGAGGACGAGAAGGGATATCAGACATGAACTAGGTGTATATACGGTATAGATAAAGAGTTGCAAGACGCTAGAGCGCCTACTGGATTTTCTTTTCTTCGTCTTTCATTCTGCTTGCTACGATCTATCCGGAATCGGGATTCCCCCAGCGGGTATCGACAACAACGGTCTGCTCTGGTAGTCCGCCGCTACAATTTACACCAAGTCAGGACATTGGGAGGAGAAAGGATAAGAGGAAGGAACGTACTCTGCCGGTGCACCTCGTTCCCCCACCACTTCACCTCCACACCGTAATCGTCCGACCCAGACTTGTACTTCGGGAACTGCAACGTGAAGAAGATCACGATAACCGCAATAACCGTCCCTATTCACCACATCAGCACCTCTCCCCCAAACACAGACATCGAAAGAAGGACTCACCGCTATCCAAAGCACTACTCAAGACATAGTTGAACTTACTCCACCACGCAAAGTTCCTCTTCCTCACGACATACTGGAACACCACCCCCACCATGAACCAACTACTATAGTTGATGCCCGTCGCTGGCGGGATCCAACTCACTCCGTTCAGGACGACGGGGGTGGACACCCACTTGACCCAAGAGTTGGGGTATTTACGACGCCAGAGCCAGAAGGGTATAGGGAGGAAGACACCGATGACGATAGCGTAGAGGTGGTAGTGGTATATAGATCCTTCACCGAACTGACGCGTCGGTCCAATGAGGCCCCTTTCCAGGAGCATTAGCGAGCCGAATGCACGAGGAGGGATGGACAACTCACCAAACGGCGCTAGCGGTATAGAACACTTGGTTATGTGGACACGTCAAGTTACTCTTCTGGTTGTCGCTGCAGATGTCCTCCACGTTATCAAAGATCCACTGCTTCACCCCGACCTGGATGAACGCAGCCAACGTCGTCGCGACTAGTTGCACAAGGAAAGTTGCACGCGGAGGAACTTTGACGTAGTGACCGAGCTTGAGATCCTGGATGAACGAGGTGGCTTCGGCGAGAGTCTGGACGGAGTAGGCCTTGAACACCATGTTGGCGAGAGGTTGACCAGCGAGGAGCGATCCAGGGATGATTTGTGCGAGGATATTCAGGTTGATCTACAAAACACTCGTCATCANACTCC
>JANDKE010000488.1:0-24511 GCA_027627275.1 Coprinellus aureogranulatus
CGAGTAGGCGAATGACACGATTTGCCAGCTCACAGCCTGCCGAGGCTTTATCATCGAGCGTCTGCGTTTTACGTGGGGGAGATCGATGCAGCCTCATCGCGTCGGGCGCCTCATCGCGAGCTAAGAATGCTTTTTCTGGTGGTTCGTTAGGAGCGGCGAGACTCCCGCTCGTCATGTTTCGCCGCGGAACAGTGTTCATCACCCACAGTCTCCGTGAGTCTGTGTTCACCCTTCTCATTATGCCTGCTTCATGCGAGGCGTTCTCCCTACTCAGGGAGCTGGATCGTTTCCGTGAGCCTGCCTCATAACTCAAAGAAGGAATCGAAATGCGGCTTGTTGACTTGGGCTGTCTTTCGCCGGATTATGGGGAGCGCATTTCGTGATCCTATTCGTGGTGCGCACTCCAGAACCAGGAGGATGCAACGCTCATTCGTGTTCTGGGATTCTCGCAATCGAACCGCGGTAAGATAGTCTGCGTCTCTAGAAACGTTCACTGAGTTCACTCAATGTGCTCTGATCCAGGTTCCCGTAAGACGATTGTCTTCAAGTCCATGTAGCGACTAGTAGCAGGTACACCAGACGACCGGGAATGCCACCATCCCCCGCACCTGCAAGCACGACGTGTGGTCTCAAATGGGACTCCGCCTTGCTACCCGATAAGATCCCAGTATTTCCGCTTGTGCGCCCTCACAACCCACGAAGCGTCAGCTCCGACGAAGGTTGGGGGAGAAGGGTGAATTCGATATTGGTTTTACATGCGGAAGGCGCGTAACGAGCAAGAACGGCGACTACAATCGCTACAGTATCCTAAAGCTTATTGGCTCAGGGCGTGGAAGAATGAATGTACACATCGTCTGTTCGCGATGTGAGCACCCGACGGAAGCGAAAGAAGTTGGAAAGATAAAGAGCACGTTCTGGAAAGGGTTGACCACAAAGGGACAAGATCGTAGACGAAGGGAGGATGGGGGGTTCCACGTCTTGAACTAAACATTCTACAGAAGGTGCACGGGGATTAAGGGATGCCGCATGTTCTATCATTCAAGCATGCTTGGGGGATAGAAGTAATAGGATACACGAGAATCATCGTGCGTACTGTAGGATTCGCACCCATCCCACTGCCAATCCAACCGGATTGTGTCCGGCATCTATCCGTGAGGGTAACCGTCGTTAGCGGCTGGATGGAAGAGAACGACCACAGCGCTCACCTGCGCCTCGACTACGGCTAGCCATATATTCAGTCCCTCCACACTATCACAAGCATACCAATACACTCGCTCCGTTGTTCCATCGCTTGGATGTGACGGTAACACATAGGGCGCACCGTGTCGACGACTTCTTGAGCGTCATACAGATAATTGGTGGGCTCGTGAACGAGATCTATGGCTCTCGCGCTGCAGTCGCAACATTTCCATCTCTCAGTCCGTAAGACTTCCCCTCGGTGCTTCCTACACACACTCTCCAGCAGCTCCTGCATTTGCTTCTTCGGCGGCTTCGGGTTGAATAGTGCCTGTCTTGCCTCTTCGCGGAATATTATTGGCTCAGGTTGAAGGTGGTCATTCCCGGTGATGTGGACAGTGTAATGGAAAGGGAGCATGGGGACCATCTTGATATCTCTCGCGGGTGAGGGTTAATGAAAGTTTGATGAGGATTAGAGCAACGAAAAGCGACTGGAAATGGAGGGATGATAGGAGTATCACTGTCTCGGAGGGCTCCAACAGTCTCTCCGTCTCCGATAGATATCTTAGTCACTGGTATGGCTCCACAAGCTCTCTAGCGACTCCGGTGGACCTCTTGGCGTTGTTAGTAGCGTGTCATTTCTGTAGTCGTACATTTTCTGGCAAGTCTCTGTGAATGGCCTCAGCTAGTTTCAACATCTCGGCGTCTAAGCACCTTAGTTCCATCGCCTTGGCAACAGCGCGTGACTGGGAAGCTCCGATTTTGCCCAGAGCGAAAGAGCACGGTTGACCTTTGTCTTGCTCAATGCCTTCACCAGGTATTACGCTAATTCCGGATGTGCGTTGTGAGTATGTAACTATGAATGCCTTATAGCCTATTAACGCCTAAGGTTGACAGATGAGAAGATGATCGAATTCGATGTATGTGGAGAGATTGAATTGAGCGCCGTGATCTCGCGTTCATCTCACTTCAACCGGAGACATGGGGACATCTCCCAGAACGAGAATTTCTGACAGCGTCCCGCCACGCTCTCAGTCAGCCCACCTCGCACTGGGTTTTGTCCGTTAACCGTTTCTTTAGAGCCGGTCGGTGTCCAGCACAGCTGAAGACCACCCTGTCATCGGCTGCGTCGTTTCTACATCTCAGTGCCTTCTGATCCCAGATGATTGGAGGCGGAACGTCACATCCGGATAAACCTTCTCTGCTCCGCACTTCCACATACCCCTTCATGGACATGAGTTTCACACATCGATGGTCGTGATGTTTAATATCCGTTGACTTGAAACTTCTGGGAGGTGGTTCTTTCATTTTTGTTAGTCGCTTTCTGAATCATCGGTGTGTGTTCTATCGATTCAGCGTCTTTCTTTCTCACTGATTTCATTTAGCACGGGACGGACATTTTGGCGCCATGCAGCACACAACAACTTGCGTGTCTCCCCCACCCACAGTTCCTGGACTTCTTCTACCCGGACGGCGACCTCGTTCATCTCATCCATACTCCGGATCCTCTATGTCAGCCCTGTCGCCTCAGCAGTCGAGCTCTCCCGCCCAAAAGCTGTCCTCAAGCAAGCCCAGCCTGCCATACCCCAAATACGAAGACGGTGGGGTCGTTGTCAATAAAACGCCTTCGAACTGGGAAACAGCTAGTGAGACGCACTCCTACCGTCTTCGGACAGCACCGAGCTCCGTATTTGCAGTGGAGGATAGGGACGACGAAGGACCCCACAAGTACTGCCCCGCACTTTTAAAACAGTCCTGCACTCGGGATGAAGTTGGTCCAAAACCCACTCCGATCGTCGCCTCACCAACTGGGCACATGGACGAGCGTACCGGCTTCAGAATACCGCCATTGAATTCCCCTCTGACTCGCGAGGAACCACGTTTTGAGACTTTCAACGACCTTGGGAGGATATCTTCCTTGCATCCTGGCACTACGATTCGTGGTCCCCGTCCCAAGACGTTGAGAGGTAGGGAGTACGGGCAGGCCGCAAGGACGCGACACGAAGTGCCTCCCATTGGGATCTGTGGTGACCGCAAGGGGGTGGTTGTTTTTGAAGCCAGGTCCCGATTTAAACCCAGTGCACCTATAGGGACGGAAAATAATGGAGATGGTCAGATTGGACCAAAGGAAGTCTTGAAGCCCAAGCTCGCTACAATGTCGACTCTAGTCCTTTCTCCTGATCCCGCCGCATTCGTTACACCTCTTGAGTGTTCGCACCCTCGTCCCCATTCCTCTTCTGTTGCTACGCATCAGCCGATGATTGTCGGGAGGAATGGCTCTGCTGGTCCACATACGGAGACAGCGATCACCAGCACCGCTCCGCGTCCACCCCCAAGGCATCCAAGACGAGCTCACCGTGTTCCACCTCCTCTTGTTCTTTTCCCCCTACCTTCCACAAAGAACTTCAAAACGGAAATCAGTCTCACTCCAACGTCAGGCTCGTCTTTCCAGTACCGGTTTCAACCACCACTTACTCCACTCTCACCGGCTCTCTCTATCATGTCCTCCACGTCCGGGTCATCCACAGTCTCCACTATCTCTGGAGTTACGGTTAATCATCCCAAAGCAAAGCGGAAGCGTATTAGCGAGAAGGAGTTGAGGAGGAGACGCTTCCTCAAGCTAACAAAGACGCTCGGCGAGGATGTACCTCCTGAGCTCGTTCAGGGGAAGGTAGCCGTGCCTAGGGGCTCCAGGGCGGCCGACTTTGCGAGCTCCATGGGCAAGGGTGCAAAAGGCAACCATGCTTTCGGAGATGTGAAGTTGGGACAGAGGAAGAAGAATGAGAAGGATAGTTTGTACGGGCGAGGCACGTCTGAGTCCCGGAACAGCATTGTTTTGTCCCCCCTTCTCCATTCCAATTCCTCTCCGATTCCGGGAACCAACGCCAACACGTATGTCCAGCCACTATCGCCCATGTCACCACTCTCCCCAATTTCGCCGATGGTTTTTCGAACTCCCTCTCCCAACGTCCTGTCCAACTATCCTTCTTTTCATCCGAGTAATAACGCGAATCTGCCCGGACCTTCGTTATCGAACTCAAGTAGCTGCATGCCCAGGACCGCCACATCAGTTCCCTCGCCAGGGATTCAGGGAACCGTAGCGCAAATAGCAACACCCGATCTTATGAAACACCCATTCCGGGTTAGTGTCGAAGATGAATCTCCCAGCTCGATGGACGATTGTTTCGACGGTGCTCAAGGCGATCGGGACTCGACCCACTTCATTCAAAATCCCTGGATGCGCGACTCACTTGACCTGGACATTGCCTTTGATACACCTCTCTTCAACTGCGGGCCGCCTGCAGGTACCTCTAAGGCGAGCCAAATGCGCCACCACCGACGAAGCGGCACTCTGGGTGCCAGACCAACTAGGCGGACCGACATCGTCCATCGGCTCCCAGATGACTTGCGTTACGGTAATAATCCCAGCCCCTTGTCTGATGTGGGGTCCAGTGCGATCGGAGGTTCACACTCTGATTCGGGCTGCTTCGGAGTACATGAGGAGTCTGACGGTGACGAAGGCGAATGGGGGAACATCGAGGGCGGAGTCTACAGGAAGGAGAGGAACCAAGGATGGAGCGGAGAATGGAACCAGCCTCGCATTCAGGATGTTATTGAAAAGCTGAGGCAGTTGTAAAGGATCCTGTCCTGTTTTTTGCGTACCACGACATCGCTATGTCACACCATCCATCCCTCGCCACTGGTAATAACTTTGAATGTATCAACGTCTACGATATTCTCTAGGGGTGATCAGCAAGCGTAACGTATCGCGAAAGTTGACGAGATTCTGAACAAGTAAGGGGTACGGTACAGTAAGTGCGAAGTCACAGTACAAGGCAAGAAATGATTCGGTAGACCAAATGATAAACGATCATCGAAGGCTAGTTTTGAAGCGGTACGTTATTTGGTCGCACGTAGGAGGTGATAGGATGTACATGCGAGATAAACGAACGGAACAGCGTGCGGATAACGTCCAATGTGCAGGTAGATATAGCCGAGAAGTAGATACGAGCTGGGGTATTCAAATATGTCTGAGGGCATAGCACGTATGAAGAGATTTGTCAACGAAGAAATAGGTTCGCATACGAGTTCTGGGCCACGCCCTACGAGCGCTCACATCCTGCTCCTGATGTCGAGCATCTCGTTAATCCTCCTCCGCACCGCATAAGGATAACCCTCGAACGACAGACGTGCGCCGGGCCAGGCGGCGTTCTGCGTTTCTTCCATACGATGGATGAGGCGGGATATCACACCTTCCTCGATGAACGGGCAGGAGTCGATGATGAGCTCGTCCCCGTCCCACTCCAGTAACCTCTCCACCAGCCCGTCGAATGGATGAACATCGCACAACTCCAACCTGTCACATATGGGGAGGCTCTCGATGAACCAACACGCTTCGAGAGTCAACTCCGAGGGTTCGAGGCAGTCGAGAAGGAACGAGAGTGATGTGGAATGGCAGTTCGTAACGGTAAGCTTGCGAACGGAGACTGGCGAATCGGCGACACAAGGTGGAATGGGTGGAGGACTGTTGGGTACTTGAAGGACGAAATCATTGATAGCAAGGCTCCGGAGTCGCGGGAGAGACTGCAGGAACTGGAAGAAGTACGGCAAGACGTTGTCCGTCATTCGCCATGCACACTCGCCAAGACCCCCGATGGTGAGGGAAGTCAGATTGGCGGAGGAAAGGACGGTTTCCTGGAAAGCGGAAGCACTTGAAAGCTGGTCCAGGAGGACCGCTCCATCGATAGCGAGGCTTCTGAGGTTTTGATTGACTGAGAATGGATGAAAGGGATGGTGCCTCGAGACGACGAGTGAGCTGCTGGCCATGGGTACGGTGAAGGGGCTGAGAATAAGGCGAGCGTCCCGATATGCATATTGTGAGCCCATAGACCAGCATGAACTAATTCAGGCACTCACCCTCGAAGGATGATACGCGATGATTCCAGATTTGAAGGGTTTGAAAGGCGGGGTGAGAGGCGGTCGAAATCAAGATTGAGAAGGTTGGGGGTCTCAGCTTATATTGGGAAATTGCAGGCCGCAAAGCGGGGTGAGCGCGGACCGAGGGGAGAATCCCATTTACCCATTTCCAATACCAATCGCCTCTCCGCCCTATAAGCTTTGTGACGAGACATCCTGTCTCCTTGGCGGGCTCTCCAGCGACTCTATGCTCATCATGTCGGCGGTTTCCTCCCGTCCGGAAAAGCGAGTAGAAAGATAAAACTGTGAGTAGCACCAGAGCGGTCACCGCAAGCCTGAATTCGTCGATGTGGGAGTAGGGATGAAGGGTACGCGTGGGTCAAGCCAATACGAAATCAGGTCGGGATTCAGGGATCTGTCGATCGCGCAAAACTCGGGAGCCATATCACACCTTTTGCCTGCAGGCAATCCACATGTTCGAACACGCGCCTAAGATATCAATGACTCAGTCGTCATTTTACGTGTATCCTCGGACCACGTACGAATCGATAAGATATCCCCTGAACCCTCTGGAACATTCGTTTTCGAAAGGACCTTCGTTTACCATCGTTTGGAATATGCAGAAGTGAAGGCTCGGGGATCTCGAGATGTACTCGAGCGTCAGCTCGTGCACAATGAGCAATGCCGATCGGGCTCTTCTGTGCCTATCTCTTCCAACGTTACCGTCGGAACTCAGGAAGTTTAAACCTGATACACTTTGAAGCCTTCCCAAGGTCCCCGGGCTGCGCAGCACTTGATCAGTCAACCATATCGATGTTCCCTCGTTGGTGGCTGCGTCTAGAACTCGCGAGTCGAACAAGAGGACGATCGTGTCCAGCTCGCACTGTAGAGGCAGAGGAAGACGGCGTGCCTCCTGGGCGCTTATCGATCTCGGTGGGGAAAGAGTGGCCTTTGGCGAGCGCGTGTTGAGGTCGTTCTGGAAAAAGTCAGCGGTTCCGCTTCGATATTGGCAACCGGGAAGCAAATCATCGTTCTTTCAGGTCGATCAACCTATCCCAGCCAAGTGAACCGCAAACCGCAGCAGTCTTCTTGCTCGCCAGGAGAGGCATGCACTCATGGATGAGGTCAAATGGCCCCGCTCCATCCCATTCATCTTCGAATGTAACCAGATACCGAAATCTCGACTCCGTCGACCGTCAGACGGACTGGTTATGCTCTACGAGGGTTCTCTGGCGATTGCCTTGTTCGTGTAGAATGTCAGAAGGACGTCGCTAGGAACGAAGAGACGCAAGGAAGAGCTATCGTTACCACAGAGGGTAAGGGATATTGCTCGACGACGTTGCTCGATTGAAGTTCCTAGATCGCAGCTAAAGAAGATGTAAGCCAACGTCGGATGGCATGAACGGCACAGACGAGGCAAGACAGAAAAGGTCAATCCAAACGAACGCGGAAAGAACAGGTTCTGTGGATATGCGAGATCTAGCACCGGTATGAGCAAAAGCGCGATGTACTCACCACGGGGGCACGTTCTTGACCCAGAGCTGGCTTTCCCCAAGTCGGTCGGATTAAGGTGCTCTGTCAAACGAACCCGCCCTATGGCTTCTCCTGCGGCTAACGTTGTCCGTCATTGTCGACGAGCGTGACGGAGGTCGATGAGCTTGAGCCTATGAACCTACGTGCCGTTATGCCGCATGAATGAGCCATGAGCGCGTTAGGACGAGATTGAGGAGCGCACCTGCGAGGAATCTGGCCCAAGGTATAGCAAAGCCACGTTCGATCATAGCGTCCACCTACCGCCCAGTGGGCGAATGCGATAAGGGTCCAGGACTCCAGAAATGCTGAGAGGCACAATCTTGCTGTACCTTGCACCAGAAGTACAACGTCAACATTCCGGGATCCATCGCGAGGACGTATTCGAAGCTGTTGCGTTAGTTTGCGGGGGAAAGCCGTCAGCCCACCAGGGTGCCGTAGCGTAGAGAAACAAAAAAGCCGCCTATAGTGGGTCGAAAAATCCAGTCTCGTCTTAAGAAACGTTGAGCAAACCTCAGTAGACGGACGTCATGGCGCGGACAGGGGTGTAGATGGAGTCAAAAGAGGGGAGGAAGGCGAGAGGACGGGAAGATATATTGAACTCCGTTGGTATGAAGATACATGGGCGCTATCTGCGGAAGATGGCAATGAGAGCGCGACTCAGAAGACTGAAGGGAAATAACCGTGAATATTCACCTAGGTCATACGTTAGATCCACTCAACAGCCAACAGTATTTCTGTATGGCCTTTGTCAGCCACCTGCCATTCACCAGAGTATAGAAGCATATCAGGGCTTCCCCGCGCCTCATCCTACGCCCGAACACTGTGGGTGCTACGAGATGCTTCCAGCGGTCGTAGGTAAGAGGGAGTTGTAATGTCCATCGTGCGTAGGGAGACCAAAAGCGCTAAAACAGACTTGAGGTGGTGAAGCGCCAGCGGTAGGTTGGGCGAGCCGATCAGGGAGTATGAGACTGGGAAGGGGCTTATCGCAGTGAAACTGGACCGGGAAGAGAGTCAGAACGGTACGAAATTACGTTTGGGGGATGAACAAACCTCAGATGTGTGCCCCATTCACAACACGCATGTATCTCCTGCCTGCGTCCGCGCCAAGGTCATCCAGATACCAAAACCACCGTTCTGGGGTTGGCTCAGGCGTTGAGCGTGAGTATACGCGTCCATCGTCACCTAGCTTTCAGTACGAGGAGCTAGGAATGGGGGAGTATAGGGAAAACCGAACACACTTCGTTAGGCTCCCCTCCCCCCACTTCCGAACACGTTTACCCTTTCCCGCCTGACCTCCGAAATCCAGCTTCATGCCGTCTCTTTGCGCTCTATATGTGGCGAGACAGGACGCAAGTCGTCGGTCGCGCGAGTTCGAAGTGCGATCATGGCGAAAGGACGGTTGGGACGATGATGACGGTTCAGAAACAAGCCTGCTCACCGTTGATGGCGATGAACTGGTGCTTATTATGTCCGCTCCGAAAGGGTCGGCACCCCTATCTCTGGTTCTTCGTCCAGCACTGTGCATTGGGCTGTTGGTCGCCGACTCGATTCATACGCAAGCACCCTCGGATGAAAGGACCAATTTCCCTCCGACTGTATGGTCACCACGCATACTTCTGGAATCGTCGTTTTAGAGCATATCCCGACGGCAACACCGTCTGAGCCTATCAATCCTAAGTGCACGCCGGAAGTCTTGCAGAAGTCGAACTGTATCTTCAGCGGACGAAAGCGACCGATTAACTCGTGATAATGCACGCTGCGTAGTACGTAGAGCAGTGGATAACTGGTAGAATGGAATCGTCGCAGGCCCAGGCCCTTTCCGCTCAAACGCGCCCAAGCCTCGACGATATGCAGGATTTCGCCCTCAAGGGGACTGGGGTTTGAACGTAGAGACGGCTACCAGCTGAAATGACAGGAGAAACGCGCATGTTCCCTGCAACCCTTGCCACAGTAGGTCTGAGATCGTGATATGATGCTGGCGTCAAGTACTTGTGTTGTCGCGCTCGACTGTTGTAGCCAATGGCACCCCATGACAGGATGTATTTGAACGCGACCCAGAACCCTGCAGGCCAGAATGCTTTGTGGGGCGTTTGATGAGCGAGAGCAGATATGAGGCGAGAGGCAAAATCGGGTCCGACTAAGGGAGCCACAGCGCATTTCACCGGGAGGAAAAAAGCCAATCCTTGCCAAAGATTGTCTGAACAGACTGTAGTCTTAATCCGTACCTCTAGCCTCGAGTCGAATGCGAACATGAGGATCGATTGTAGGTCTTCCGGACGGCGATGAGCGCAAGAACGTGAATCCGCGGGGACGTGGATCTAAACCGGGCGTTCTTGGTGAATGCACCGAGGACTTCTTCGTCGCTCTCGGTTTCGAACCGAAGGGACAGCGATGCCGTAGACGTCCCAGCTGCTGACAGTAAACTCTAGGAGGCTGAACATTCCTTCTAAGCGCCGGGGAAGCTCTGGCACTTGGCTTGAGATAGACCGTACTTTCCCAAGATTCTAGGAGAGCAAAGCATAAGAATGGTTTTGTCAGGCTTGAGCAACCCTGTCAAATGCGACTGTAAGGAACATTGATAACAGACTGACGTGTCGTTCGCATCACACTGCTCTCAACTTCCTGCCTCGTAATTGTCGGGGTTACGAGAGGTTGCGGAACGAGTAGCTCGGCTGTGGCTCATCGCCAAGTCCACGTCCAAAGGTGTAGTATAACGGACGTGGTTTCGGAAGCCCGAGTACAACTGAGCCGCGAAGCAGCGCCTGGAGATGGGACGATGACTGCTTATTCACGATCGCCCAGTCCCAGTGAGCTGAACATCCTACAGTGTTGTGCCCCAGCGATCACGGGAAAGAGTGCCAGGAAGAATCGAGAGCGACATGATTCATCCGCTGGAGTGAAAGGTCGGATACGAGGTAGATACAGAGGGCGAGAGTGGCTACATAGGCGAAGTCACGCAGTGTTGGAAGCAGGACAAGGAGTTGAGAGCAGTGTTAGTCAGGTCCAAAGGACCGTTGGTCGATCGGTCGGACCAAATATGGTCCGACACGCAGTCTGACCATGGTCCGACCAAAGGGCAATTGGTCTTGACAAATATGTCTTTTCGCCATTGCGATAGGGACTAACTGCTGTCCTGCAGCATACAGCACCCTCTCGCGCTCGTTCCCTGGCCCCCCTCTTCCTGTTACCTCCCTGTGAGGCTCACCATTGCTGTCGGCCGCTTGGGTGCAATATTGGAGGCTGACTTGGTAGAGTACACTGTGTATTTATACGTCCTCGAATACAACGGCTCGTCGCAACTATTTCCCCTTCCCCCCTTCGAGGCGTTCGACCCGTATGACTGGAACCCATTGGTGCTGGCAATACTTCTTCTCAGATGGGACCCTTCATGGAACGAACGCCAACTGCGGCAAGAACGCGTGGTGCAGGGCATGCTTGGGTGTACAGATAGCTGGGTTGAGGGCGGAGGATCTGCAGACAGGGAGAAGCCGTGGCNAGGANGAGCTTCATAATGCCGGTGCGTTGTTCTAGGCCGTATACTGAGGANGTCNTTGAGAACACCATTCCCCACCCACAGCGGTATTGCTTGTAAAAAGCCGGGGTGGGAAGCCNAAGCAGCATCTGCTACCTCATCTTNGAAAGTGTACCCATGTNGACAAGGANGTGGCTCGCCNTGCNTCNCAGGAGTTGGGGTCGGGGAAGGGCNCTGCTCCAGCTGGGGACTCGTCAACTAGGAGCGGAATAGGAGCACTCACNNCTGGAAACCACAACCATCCAATCCCTACCCACTCGTCTTCTGGCTCNGTGAACTCTGGCAGCTCTCANAANNCTTCTGACGGCNGTGTCGCCATACNTGGAAAGGTCCACACTGTGANCTACGACTGGGNNAACCNNANCTTGCANGACNAGTTCAAGNGCGACTTTGCGATTCTCTTGCTGGNGACAGGAACNGCTTGGAANTTTGCTGNGAATCCTGAGTGCTCTCANTTCTTNGAGAAATGGGTGTCTGGCTGCAAGGTACCNNATCCTCGCACTCTCTCTGGTCCTGTGCTNGANGAACTNGCCAAGGCTGCTGATGCNNNAACGGTCANGAGGGTNAAGGGGCAACTCGCGACNGGTCAATGTGATGGCTGGAAAAGCNGTGCCAAACAATCCATCATTGGGTCTATGTTCACTGTNGGTTCACNGGCTCACCTTCTCAGGACGCACAATGTCTCCGNGCTGGCTAAGACNGGNGATGAGCTCTTCCNAATTGTCTGCNAGGATATTGACTATGCTGAGTCTCACTACNGGGTTATCATCGCCGCATGGTGTGCNGANGATGGAGGTGATGCNCGGAAGATGNGCCNGCTATTGCGCTCTGCTCGACCATGGCTGATTATACTTCTCTGTTNGGCTCACCANCTTAACCTCACTGTNGGTGATNTGCTCAAGCTGAAGCTCCNATTGTTTGCATANGTCGANAAAGCNCTCNANNTCATCAAATGGTTCAACTCTCACAGCCGNGCACTTGGTATTCTGAATGCNGAGCAATTGAGTCTNAATGGTGGNAAAGGCGCCAGCCATACTTGCCCTGANTCTCCCTGTCATCACTCGTTGGACAGCGCACTTCATCTCCCTTGGCCGGCTCTGTGATCTNNAGGGCGTTATCAAGGCAGCTTGGTGGAAACATACCCAGNATCTCATCAATAGTGCCGGAAAGACNANAGAGGCNACNGATAAGGCTNNAGCCATTCAAGCAATTGTGAATGACCCTGAGTTCTGGGNGTCNATCCAGCTAGCTGTANGTNGCNCTTTCATAACNNGNGTNTTNATNTTAACAANNTNGCCGNCTTCTNTAGTGTGCGCAACATTNTACAACCCCTNGCNNTTGCAGCCAANATTCTTCAAGCACCAACAACNCGCATGTANCATGTCCTCCTNACGCTNNGGAACCTTTACCGTATCTTTGATACGCAGGTCNNCNATGCNGATGTTGGTGAGGCGGTGATNTCGAGTCTTGAGNGACNGTGGAAAGCAGCNGATCAGGAGCTCTTNATCCTGTCCNTCGTTCTCAACCCATACCTTNGAGATCATCCTTTCAACACAGAATCTCATCTCNACCTGACNCNGTCTGGACTCTACAAGATGGCACNANGGGCATGCAGTCNGCTTTTGCAGGTGGAGAGCGACGCNGATTTCTATTGCGCGTTCATGGACTATTTAAACNACCAACAGGAGTTCTCTTCTGACTGGATGAATCTNGGCCACATCAAGGAAAGCGCTGAAAANATGGTGCGTGAATTGGGATCCATTGGGGAAGACNGTGTTACTGACCTTCAATCCAGGGACGAGAACCTGANATGGTNGCTGTTTGGTCTGCCGTGAAGCGTGGNGACACACCNAGGGGGAGGAACCTTCTACCTTTGCTNGCCATCNGAATCCAGACTACGGTCGCAAACTCTGCTGGCTNCNAGCGACTGTTTAGCNAGTTGGGCCTTGTCCATACAAAGAAGCNGGTTCGGATGGCTNGGGAGAAGGTCCATAAGTCNAGTGTTGTGNGTTTGGACTTGAAGATCCAGCAGGAGGAGAACGGGACAGNGCCANGGCCACNGAAGAGGAAGTTCTCTGAATTTGTTGGAGGTGGTGCCGGATCCGCTGCTTCTGGTGGAGACCNACAGGATATGCCTGAGGCTGTGGTAGCTCCCCTGAANGANGGTCAGCNNGAGATACTCNTTCAGGAAGCTCTTGACTTCCGTGANGTCGCAGAGCAGATGGNACTTGACNCTCAGGAAGATGAAGACTTNCCTTCGCTCAGTGACATCCTCCAAAGAGCACACCCCNGTTCCCTCCCTAGCCCACCTCCGTCACAGCCTACAACCTCAGTTCCAGCCCCTNCTCCCGNCACNACAAGAGGAAAGCTCTCAATCCCNCTCGCAACCCTTTTCCGCTACCCTTNGACCACAAATNCTACACCATGGGAGGGCGCCNATGCNTACTGGAAAGGAGGATTGGCACTACTCCAAGANGAGCAGGAAATCCATGAGTCGCTGACGGCCTCCCTTATGACTGGTGAAGGGATAGGCGACGATANNGNACTGGACTCTGGNGATGAAGGTGANGGNTCTAATGCATGATGCAATGAAATCNATTGCCAGCACGACGATTTCACNCCATCAAACCATCAAAAACCCCGGCCTCACGTTTTGCGTCTTCTCCTTATCTCTCCCTCACTACATGTTCACCTCCACTATCCTGCCCAATACTATCACTACAAGCACCATGAAATATGAATATGACGAGGCTGTTCCTACCTCTGATCTGACAGAGATTGAGCTAGAGCCACCTGTGCAGTGTCACCCCGTGAGTAGACCTCTCGAGTACTTTCACGCAGTAGCATGCTCATAGTCTACGCTAGGCAAAACACGTAAAATGCGCACAAACGCCAGAGCCTCTCATGCCAAGTCCGGTGCCAGAAGCACGTCCCATACTTTGCCTTCGCCGATGCACCTCAACCAATTCCCTCCCAACTGCAGAGCAAGCCCAAAAACCATACGCACTCCTCATCTCACCGCCAGCTCCGAACTGAGGACGTCACCAACTTATTGAACAAGCTCAAGCGTCAGCAGGCCGATATCGTCAACCACCTCAACACCACCACCCGACTTATTGAAACCGTCTCCAGCATCGTCGCCAACTCGTTCCTTAACTAGCCCTATTCTGTTCCCTATCTTCTCCAATAGTGTATTCATTTGTAACAGCAGACCACCTACTATAGAACAATACTGTACATTCTAGCAACACCCTATTCCATGTATAATACCTGTATGCACTCCTCTATCTATTGTTAACATACTCGTCCGTACCAAAAGTGATGTTGCACCGGAAAATTTCCCACGCCTGATCAAGCATCGTCTATGCTCGCTATCGTCGTTCCTCGTCGAAAAATACAGATTATGCCTTGAAATATAAATGGTATATAGATTACATGGGTATCGTTAGACACACAAAATTAATAATTGGTATGACCTCCCTTCGCCTCTATAACGGCCTCAACACGTTCCTGCATGGTAGATGTGTACTTGCTGATTCTTTCGATCGAAAGGTTGTCCCAAACCTGCCGAACTGGTGCTATCAGCTGCTCTACATTGGAGAGCTGAGGGTAAAGTTTGTGTATGTCAGATTTTAGCTCATGCCATACAGGTTCAATGGGTGAAACATCAGGCAAGGATGAGGGGTGTGGGAAAGTCTTGATCTTGTGCTGCCGCAGCCATTGTTGAGTCGATTTGCTGGTATGACATGAAGCTCCATCCTGCTAAAAGTATACCATTCTCTTCCTCTTCTTCATCTCCGCATAGTACTGCCTCAATACCCCCTCCAGCACCTGCTCTTGGTAGCGCTTGCTGTTCATTCCCCCACCACGTCCTCCTGGGTACTCCAAGACCACTAATGGGCCCTTCTCTCCATCCATAATGCACCCCCACACCATAACACGTACGGACGGCTGCTTGAAGGTTGGGACAGTGCACTCCTTGAGTAGCACCTCATCCTCGCGCCTAGTAACATAGACACGGCCATCACGATCTCCGAGATAAATATAGCACTCGTTAGACCAGATGACTTTCGACCATTCTCGTCGTCTGTAGTGCCGGTGTTTCCTTGCCCATGCTATACGTGCCTTCTTATGCTTCCGTGTGAGGTAAGGGACCTTTTTTTGCGACACACTGGTGGTACCCATGGCGGTCTAGAGCACAACGAACGGTTGATGCTGATGGATTGGCAGGGGAGTTGAAAGCGAGGTCCTTCAAGGGCTCCTGGCGATGTTTCCAATGTTTCTGGGCATAGCACGTGATAGCACGTTCGTCATGGTCCGAAAGAATGCGTGGACGGCTGGTTCGAGGTTTATTTGAGGTTGAGCCTGTTTCTTCATAGCGTTTAATGACGCGCTGTGTTGTCCGGGGATTGACATTCTCGATGTTGGCAGCTTTTGCGGCGTTTCCAGTGACTTTATAGACTCTGATGATTCGATTTTTGGTAGGAGTATCTAGCTGACGTCTAGCAGTCTTACAGACGACCATTTTTGAGATGAGAGACTGAATGAACAAGGAGGGGGAGGGAATTCAACCCGCCGGCGCGTCGCGTCGTCAATTGATTGATTACATAAGCGACATCACTTTTGGTATGCACAAGTAGACCCAAATGACCAAACTGACCTCAGAACAGGACTGGACCGTGGGACCATTTAGACCAAGGTCAGACCGTCCTGTTCATTTGGTCCGACCTAGGTCAGACCGATGGTCTTAAAAACACTGATGATCACTGATCACTCAGATATAGTTATCAATATATCTCCAACATCTGCTTTTTCTCTATTGTTTTTTACATATGGAAATAGGTTGTTTCACATATAAACTTACATATAAGGCTGCCTGTGATTGGGATAGATTTGATAAAGGATCTATCCCACTCACAGGCAGCCTTCTTGCTATAACTTGCCCTATTGAGAGTACCCATTGGGAGAGCTACGGATCAGTGCAAGGGAGTGTGCTCATTGCTATTCGTTGCAGTAAGGCATATAGAATAGAGCTTTGTTTGAAATCAATATTCCTGAGTTTCTTCTCTTCAGGTTTTAAGCAAACAGCAATGAGTGTGCCAAGCCATTGATAGTGTACTTTATGAAGTTACAAGAATGGTATAATAATGTTAGGTTAAAGTAAGGAATAGAAGTCATGTATTTGTAGCACGAGAGACTTTATTAAGGATGGATGTAAGCATGGCCATGCTTACAACACCACACTGTTATCTTCTCTCAATTATTTACACATATTTTACCTTTGGCTTCGAGCATCTTTCTCTTTTGCTCAACTTCTCCTTATGTTCTCACTCCTATTATACCTCTCATCTAGTCACAGCGAATCTATGTCTGGTCCTATCATGTCTCACAACCGGCCTAGCAAAGGCTACAGATTACGCAGCCTTACAATGGAGAGATTATTGACACAAATCACATAAAACTTGTGCTGAATTGAAAGGAGAATCTTGGAGTATAAGCAACAACTCAAACACTTAAAGTTTAGAGCTTTCTTCAGCTTTACCATGAGTCCCTGTTCTTCAAGCATCCTCAGCACAAAGGAAAGATTCTATGGTATAATAATTCCCAATCTATTTGAAAAGTTTGAGCAGCCTGTTTGGCTGCAGTGTACCAATGAGGGTATTGGAGGTGTGAGAATTGAAGAAATAAATGGTCTAACCCATCAATCCCCTTAGCAATCTTGCAGTACATCAGGTCTTCTTTTCCCTTCTTAGTTTCCTTTTAATACTTTTTCTCCACTTTGTATGTAGTGGCAGTATATTTTTTATAGTTAGAAAAGTCTCAGTGTACATCTTGATCACTGCTTTGACAGTAGATTTAACTTTTGCTAGTAATAGACACTTAGAGAGCACCTAGGTCACATGGGCTGAGCGACTCTAAGTCACGCTCAGCTCGTCCAGCTGCCCCACTTAGAGTCAGTCAGCTGGCAGCTGAGCCCGGGTCAGCTGAGCTGTATTAGCATCAGCTGAGCTGACATCCACTTTGTAGCTTAGCTAATAGGTTAAATCTGAGCTGAGCTTGTTGATCTTCAGCCCAGCTCAGCTTGGCCCAGCTGAAGCTGAGCTAGCCTTGATGTGTACAGCTAAGCTGAGAGTTGTCTCAGCTTGATCTAGCTCACTCCAGCCCAGCTCAGCTGACCAGCTGGGCTGAGTGTTCAAGCTGAGCTGGTGCTGATTGGCTGAGCTGCCTAGCTGAGCTGGAATAGGCCAGCTGAGCTGTCTGGCTGAGCTGAAGAGAGCCAGCTGAGCTTTGGATACTATTGTCACAGAGGTCACATCATATCTGATGTGACAGGTGATGTGACATGATGTGACAATTGATGCCATCAGAAAACATATCACCCATCACATCACCATCACTGACATCATAACAATCAGGCACATCAGTGACATTATGATTGTCAGGAACAGGCACCAGATGTGATGTCATGATCTACATGATGTCACTCAATGACATCATACTAGTGACATCACACTCATTTAGATAAGACTTTTAGATAGATTAGCCCTTATCTTAGCATCCACTAGGCAGATAAGCAAGATATGGGTACCGTTAAAAAGCGTTTGGAAGGGGCTTTTCAGTGGTAGTAAGTGTATGCAAACTGATTTTTATTTGCCTACTCTATCAGGCAATTACTAATATTTGTGTGTTAAATTGCAGCTATATCCACAGTTATGCAACTACAGAGTGGTAAAAGTTTCCTTAGAGGCATGGACTAATACAAGGTACATTCTAGCTAGCCATTGATGCTGTTATCTCCTCAATATACTGGCCAATAGTGTCAGTGCACATACAACTGTTGCACTATACACCTATTTGCGCATTGGACTTATATAGGTGCACAATAAGATATCTCTTCATTCTAATGCTACAATTGGTAGTAGGTCAAGTCAAGGCATCTTGCAGAGTACAGATAGACAACGTGGATTGAATACAGAAGGCAATAGAGCTCTTCACACACCTTGTACAGAAATACAGTATTTCTCTGATTATGGTGGTTCCAAAGATTCCCACACTATGTGGCATGTCAATTCTGAGTTCCCACAAGAATACCTACAGAATGAGATAGGTAGCATGGAAAACAGACCAGTCTGTGTTCAGATACAGCCTAAACAGTAGTTTTGGACAGCGAAGTTGCAAAAGTGCAAGGTGTGACTGCTTTTGTGTTGCACTTAAGGACATCTTGACCTATATCTCAGCCATTTCTTGACCGTTTTCCTTCCGGACTTTTGAATTCAGGTCTTCAAAGTGTTTCCTTTCAATCTATTGTATGTGCAGAAGTTCCCACAGTTGTCAATATACTGATTTTCCTATATCTTTAGCTCGTCTAGGCATTTTTGCAACGTCTACGCTGTTTGACTCACAATGTATGGTCTCTAGACATAGAAGACCCATTCAATGTAAGGTCCATCGTAATGTCTATGCTTCACACTGTGGTAAAACATGTCTGGGCTACATACACTGCTCTAATTGACGAATCAATGTTGGATTTTTCATGTTTTTGCAGAGATTGGCCAATTGCAGCGGAAGCCAGCTACATGTCTGTAGCATAAATGAAACACTTAAGTGACTACCTTGTAGTAGATGTATTCAGCACTGTTAATCCACTCAAAAGGCTGCACAATCCAGTGTAAACTGCCTTTGCAGGGCTCTATCACTATGGATCAGACTCTCGAGTGATGTTTGCAGTGCACAGCCATGGTTAGTTGACATAACCTTAATACTGTTAGAAAGCCCTAAATGAGCCCTTTCTAACAGTACCAAAATTATCTTTATCGGCCAAGAACTGACAGAGATAGAAGACAAATGATCTCCATCTTTGTTATCTAAATGAGGGTGATGTCACTGATGTGATGTCAGCTGAGATCACTACATCACATCAGGTGCCTGTTCCTGAAGATCATGAGGTCACTGATGTGCCTGATCTACATTACATCATTGATGGTAACAGGCTATCAGATTACAGATCTATGACATCATTGTCACAGTGATGTCACATTTTGATGGATCAATTTTTTTTTGATGTGTGACAAAGGTGTGACATCACATTTTTTGTGATGTGACAGAGGGGTAAACCCAGCTCAGCTATCAGCTCAGCTCTGTAGCTCAGCTCAGCTTTTAGCTCAGCCCACTAGCTATCAGCTCAGCCCACAAGCTCAGCTCAGCCTACCAGCCCAGCTGATTTTGAGACATCAGAGAGAATGCTCAGCTGGCTTCAGCCCACTTCAGCTCAGCTCAGCTGAAATCACCCAGCTGAGAATTGGGCTCAGCTGACATGTTAGTTTCTCAGCTCACTTCAGCTTGTCCCAGCTCAGCTGAACAGCCATGGGCCAGCTGAGCTACCATTGAAATACAGCTCAGCTAGCACTAAAAAAGCTCAGCTGACCTGGGCTCAGCTGCCAGCTGACTGACTCTAAGTGGGGCAGCTGGACGAGCTGAGCGTGACTTAGAGTCGCTCAGCCCATGTGACCTAGGTGTAGAGAGCACCTGAATGGGTGATCAGTATTGCTTTCTTCCATCAAATCAGATACTTACAATGATATCTTCTTGTATGATTGAAGGCTGCTTCTCTTTGGAAGCATTACCAATTTGGAGAAGAGGATGGTGCTTCAACAAAAGGAGAACAAGTGGCTTAAAGAGAATAGCATGTTCAGTGTGATGGTAAGATAAAAGATTGTGACATGCCAAGAAAAGAAGAGAAAGCCCTGGAATCAGCAAGCTTCTCACAACCTTCTCATCTAAATCAAAAAGTCTGACATTGATAAGACTGGATCTTGATCAGACAGTTCGGACATTTTAATTGGTACATATAGCAGAGGCACCAGTGAGCTAAGCTACAGTCAACAAGCTCTGGTAGAATGTGCCACCCAGGTTTATAATGGAGAACAAAATTGCAATAGACATTTTCACCATAGAGCAGTGGAAATTATGATACCAGCTTGCACTTGTCCTATTTGAATAGCCACACCACCTCAGTCACCCGGCTGACCCAACCTCTTAGGTTGTTGAAAATGCCTCAGCCAGCAACCTAAGAGGGTGCTCAGCCATGGGCTGAGCCACACCTGGCTGGGGCCATCCCCAGCCACTGGCTCAGCCTTGGCTGCTACTGATGGTGTATGGCTGAGCATAGCTGAGCCAATCCCAGAATGGCTGGGGGTGGCTGAGTGCTCCATCCAGCCCTTTCCTGGCTGGACAATTTGGCTCAGCCAATATTACAACTGGCTCAGCCAATTTCCATTTTACTCAGCCATTTCTGCAGCCATGGCTGAGCCAAACAGACCTGTGGCTCAGCCAAGTGTAAGGTGCTGAGCCATAACATAGTCTGGCTGAGCCAAAGTGTCACACCCTTGTCACACTTCTGTCACACCTCCGTCACACATCAAAATCTGTGTCACACATACATCATTCTGAAACTATGACATCATTATGACATCATAGTAGCCCTATGATGTCATAGTTCATTGCAGTTAATTAATGATGTCATATCATTTCTGATTAGCATTAAGACACATTCTGTGCCTTGATTTCAGGCACAGGCACAGAAATATGATGTCATTTGATGATCAGGCACAGGAACAGGTACATGACATCATTTGATCTTCAGGCACATGACATCACTCATTTAGCCACCTCATTTAGATAAGATGCAAAATACAGATTATGAGATATCTCCACTATCTTATGCCTGATAAAGAAGTGTTAGGTATCGCCAGAAAGCTCTCATTGCCCTCTTTAAGGTTCAGGCATTGGAATGTAGATATTGTTCCATTGAACATGTCTAAAAGCCATATCTGTATCTATATCATGCAAATTGCTGGAGATCTCTGCTGTGAACGTCACATACACTCAAAATTAAGCAGATTAACACCTGGGATTGACAGAGACTACAGTCTAGTTCAGATTTGCACTGTAGGTTTAGTGTTCTGTTTGCATCATGTGGCAGTACCAGTTCAAAACAGTCCAAGTTAGGCAAATNATTTGTTGTGCATTCTGGAATGCAAAGACTTACTCGATTGCAACAACTATGCTCAAGATGTATCAAGAGTATGGTATAGTGTGTGTGGGAACATTCAAACCTTGTTAGGGCTACCATATACATGATCAGATGGCCAATGCACAATACAGCACAGAAATGAGTGATATTCACTTTCTGTGTGGCTGTGCACATTCCCACACTGTATGATGCATACAGTTTGAAAGCCCCATTTTAAACCTTCATACTGCAAAAAACAGCTTCCAGAACGGATAACATTAGCCAAAGATATAGGTGAAACAATGCAATTTGAACCAGAAGTTGCAAATGTGCAAGAGCGACTTGTCTCACTTCTGCCAGTTCATCACTTAATATATAGAAAGAAACGACCTACATTCATTTGCATTTGTTTGTCCTCGCCCAAATTCACCTTGGGTAGCGCCTTTGTCTGTGCACCAATCACACCAATTTGTCACCTCAACATCATGGAGATAGCTTTCTCTACGCATGTAGCAGTTTCTTGGGTTCGAAAGAGACACTATCCCTTCAGACGAGAGCGAAAGTTGCGACGATCTTCACGTTTGGGGTGTTTGCCACTGTTTTATATCGGTGGTATCGCCTAGCTGGTCCTCTCGAGTATTCCATTGGTTTATTGTTATCACCTCGACCATCCAAGCTTAGGCCATCGTACCAGGTCTAATTGTTTACCTGCCATTGTCAGCAGTGCAATTGTTCTGAATTGCTATTGTTCAATGACTATAAAATCCCCTCCAAGTTCCCGCTCTCAGTTCAACGGACGCACTCCCTTTCTTCCCCTCAACGATTTCACCCGGAATTCGCAATACATTTTCGCCGCTTCTCCCCACGCACCGAGACTATCCGTCTGCACACAATCACCACACCCCACCTACACATTTATCTCATACACCGTCACTTCCTGTGTTCATTCACCTATACCGTTCTCGCGAACGCGCTCCATAACATTCTTCATACTCTGCGACGTATTGTTGTTTCACTGCAGCACGTCCACAGCAGTCTCGCATGTGTCCCACACCCACCGTTCTGCGCCGTTGAATGACATACCTCTAATATGCGGTGTTTGTGCTTACTATGTCTCCCTTGCGATACCGAAAGAGGTGGTCCTCGGTCTGGACCTCTATCACAGAACTTCTGAGCCCACATTAGTGTGCCGAGCAAAGACTCGGATTATTCTCCATTGATGAACGTGCGATCTGTTCCGCCCATAGTGCAATGGGAGGTCGATCTACTGTATTTTCTAAGCCAGGCCATGTCCTCAACCAAGAGGGGCGAGCGGAGCGAGGCCGCTCTTGTTATGCTCAATGCATTTAGCAACCAGTTCTTATCTGTTTTGCTTGGGACCTGTTGCATTGAAGAGCTCTTTTGATACCCTTTCCAATGCAGATGGTCACTTTCTCAACCATTGCTGTGAAGTAGGTGAAAAACAGGTGATACACCCTCAAAATTGTGATTTCATCGTTGTTTGGCCTGTTTAATGGTGTTGGTGAGTACCTATGCATAAGCAATATACACCACTAGAAAGCTGGGAACGTGCGCTTTCTGACGGTACTACACACATGGTATATAGGCTCTGTCTATACTCTTAAATAGGGCGCGGGAAAATAAGCGCCCATTAAGCGCCTGGGCGCCTAACGAGATTTGGGCAATTCCAGGCGCATTTTTGGCATGCTTCTGCTGGAGACTTCTCCATATCTTTCTATAGTATGATTCCTATCTACCTTTGGCTGCATAGCCACTGGGATTTCTCAATAGAAGGCCTAGATAACATGTCATAATCAACAATCTGTGAAACAATCAGACATTTCTATATGATAATGGCATAACTTACATAAGCGGTGGATATAAATGGAATCTGCTCGTCTTGAGCTTTCTAATGATATCAAAATCATCACAATCAGGTAAGATCTTCATATCGATCAGCCATTATCTTTGTCTATTGCTGTTATTGCTGTGTCTGATCTAATCTAAATGAGGTTGATGGCAACACTCTGTGATCTTGTGATGTCACTCTGTGCCTGACACTATGACATCACCAAGTGCCTGGCATCATGACCTCATTCTGTGCCTAGAAACCATCATATCATTGGTGCCTGGATTTATGATGCTGTTGATGCTTGCACCTATGATGTCATTGGTGCCTGAACAATGACATCATTGATCTGACCCATATGACATCATATTTTCCAACATGATGTTATTATCATTTTTGAGATGATAATGTCATAGTGTGGCTGTGTCATGTCACATCAGTCACATCACTGTCACTGTGACCTGATGTGACACTGATGTGACATGGCTACCATTGGCTCAGCCAAAGGACCAAAAGGCTCAGCCAAAGTCCACAAATGGCTTAGCCATTTTCTGAATTTTGGTTCAGCCAAAGGCAGGCTGGCTTAGCCAAGCTCAGCCAACGCTCAGCCTGGCTGAGGTTGGCTGGTGAAAGTAACCTTTGGCTGCAACAGGCTGGGCCTTTCATAAGCTGGCTGAGAATATTGAGCAGTGGCTGAGCCAATGGCTGGAGCTGGCCCCAGCCAGGTGTGGCTCAGCCCATGGCTGGGCACCCTCTTAGGTTGCTGGCTGAGGCATTTTCAACAACCTAAGAGGTTGGGTCAGCCGGGTGACTGAGGTGCATTGTGTGGGACGCTGCGGTGCTCTTGACCCAGTTCCCGATCTCTCTGTTCCTTGGTCCGATCGTCCAGCGGGAAAACTCCAAGTTTGGTGCGGTTATGGCCTTCACGGCGCATGCACTTGGCACGCTTGGTACGGTCAGGTTCTTCGAGTTCTTGGTGCGTATCTTGCTATTCTTGTACTCGTTGTTACCTGTGATACTAACTTCGCTTACCAGCGGTTCCTCGAGCGACGGGACACCGCCCATGCCGCCTTGGTCTCATTGCCCTCATTGCAATTCGGCGAGCTATGCAAAAGACCCTCATTTTGGTCTTCCTCTCTCATGAATTCAAGCGTGACGAGACGAACATGACGCGGTGGACTGGAAGGTGGTATGGTCACGGTTTGGGCTCGCACGTCATAAGCCAGCCGGCGCATGAGTTCGTTGTCAAGATTGTACAGTTAAGTCTCTGGAGTGGAGATTTGTTGCTGGGACACTTCTTGCTGTTCATGCTAACGCCGCCGGTTTTGGTGCCGTACTTTGATTTGCTGCTCATGCTCGTGTTTGCAGTCTGGCTCCAGCCGTTGAAGCAGATCCGTCGCCGTTGTATTCGCTCAAGCAGAGGAGGCAAAGGTGCGCTATTGTGTTTCGGTACCCACTCGTACGTTCGCCGAAAGGCTGGTATCTCATCGTT